>LPNX011046989.1:144818-275929 GCA_001517045.1 Pseudotsuga menziesii
ATTCCCCAACACCTCTCTCTCTCTCTCTCTCATTAATGGTAAGAGCCCAACCATATATCCGCAAGAATCAAAGGTACGGGGTTAGTAGCATTCACAAATGTGAACATTTTCCCATCCAGTTCCAATGTTTTTAGACAAAAGTGCTTTGTAGCATCGTCACATAAAAACGAGAGCAGAACCCAATAGACATGTGTGCTCTTTCCTATATTCCAAAGTTTTTATCACAAAGCTAGATTATGCATGGATTTATATTATGATAGTATTTTGTTGAATCTGGTTTGAAATCAGATCTATTTTGACTAAAAAGGAAGTTATTTCTCATAGAGAGAAATTAAGATCAAAATATGTCATTTTTGGACATGCTAAATTTTATGTAAACTTGATGCTTAATGGGAAATTATTAGTTTCTTCTTCGATAGAAGATTGTTTCTTACTTTCCAGAATTGAACAAATTGTGAGATGTATCAAGTCAATGGTCATTTGATGAATGTAATATTCTATTATATAATAAAAGTTCATGAATTTTTTTTTTCTGTGGAAAAAAATTTCTATTTTGTAAATCAGTATGTATGCGATATAAATATTGGAGTAGATTCCTATGTAGCTAGGACGCTTTCAATGCTCTTTTTCTTAATTGGTTATTGGATTGTATTATGAATATTGTATACTTGATTATAAAGATTTTTTCATAAAGGAAAAAATAAAGTATAAAATTCAGTAAAATAGTTTATTATGTTAAAATAATTCAACCTAATAGTAATATAAAAAGTTGTAAAATTAATCATTTTGCAAGAATAAATTTAAAAGTTTTATAGTAAAGATGTTAAAATTAAAAATATTAAGGAAATTTTACATGTATAGTTTAATTATTTATAATAATAATAATTTAAATCTATAAAATCTTTAAATATAATTTAAGTCATTAATTCAATCAACTAAACTATTCCTTAAAAAAATATTAGATATTTAAAATAAGTAAATTGTTTTTATGAAAATAGTATATTAATTATGGAAAAATAATAAAAAGAAAATAATTATATTATATTAATTATAAAACAAATAATAATAGTTGAATTAATTAAATTATTATATAAAAAATTGTATATATCTTTTAAAATAATTAATTTTTTTTCTATATTAAATTTGAAAAATAGCCTCAAAGTTGTTTTTCTCTATTAAATATATAAAAAAGTAAGTTCAAAGATGTCACACCTATTGGTGAAGTGTCAAGGTGAGGTAATAGTTAAACATGTAATTACTTTAAAAAAAAATATTATATTAAAATTGTGTATTCGATTGAAATGAGTTGATGGCCTCCCAGCTCTTAGTGAGTTGAAATATCACAAACGTAATTTTCAAAACACTAAGACTTATTCGAACGACTGTCTTAGTGAGCTGAAATGATCGGAAATGTAACTTCTGAAACATGAAGGAGAGACATGGAGTTACAAGTTAACTTTAGAATTCTACATGTGCCAAATTTCGATTTAATAGAGGGACAACGAGTTGGTAGCAGTGCCCAAAAACCTGACCCGAGTCATGGACTAAGGCAGCACTCACAACTAAAGTTGCAACATTCAAATCAACTCACTGGGTTGATATCTTGCTCAAGAATTAGTAGCAACAGTCATTTACCTCGTCATTTCATTCTCCGTTCGATGGCTAGTAGCCTAGGTTGAACCATAGCTTGTTCCATATCCTCCAGTTGCAACTTGTGATAGATAGAGCCGCATATTACAACCAAAATAAGTCTAGAAAAGGACCTTCAGCTTGGAAGCCTAAAAAATCTAATAATATACATAAAATAGGAATCTACTAAGTAGGTAAACCCCACACTTTTACTCCATTCGATTACTTAGGGACACACCTACGAAAACTAATGGGCCATTGGCATCATTTCATTTACTATTGTGGAATAAACTTGGTTAATTGGGTGGTGGAATGGGAATTAGATATTTCATAGGGAACCATTATTGTATAAATTGTTTCTAAGGTGTGCAACAACTATTCTATAAATTGGTTCTAAGGTGTGCAACACCTATTGTATAAATTGGTTCTAAGGTGTGCAACAACTATTGTATAAATTGGTTCTAAGGTGTGTTAAGTATATGAATATAACTGAAAAATGATGTCTTGTGCGAGGTGATTGGACTCTATATATAGAGAACATTTTGTACAAGAATGTGCTTGGAATTTTGCATCTTCTAGCCTATTTTGGGTTCTCAGGTTCAATCGATGGTATTACTTTTCCTCGCCCTTTTTTTTCTATGGTGTTATTTTATGGACGATTTAGTGAATTGAAAAATTGACAACAATAGGTAAGTGATGGAAGAATTGTGGTCAATAAGTTGAAGAACTTAGCTATGAGAAAGTAGGGGTGGTATAGTGCTCTGAGAAGGTGGTGGCAGTACAGTGGTATAAGAGGGTCGTGCAAACTATGAGAAGGTGGTGGTGGTGGTGGTGCACCATCACGAAGATGGTGATCTCCTCATAGAGCATCAATGACGAGGAAAAGGCAGATAATTGAAGTGTCAAAGGCACCTAATTAATGTGAGCTTAATTGATATTAATTGAATTCTTTGCATGGGAACTGAGAATTCAGCTTCCACTCCTAGAATAAGAGGTCAAGTTGATATTGCCAAAACAAATTGGATAACACATGAACAGGAAACCATGAATAGAAAAATTTTGATTAAAATGTGTGAATGGTGTACAAACTAATATGTGGTCAACTCAACTAATAGGGAGTTCAACAATGAACAAATGCAATATAATTTGCATGTTGGTAGGTATAATAACAACATTATTCGTCTGCTTCCACAATAAATAAATAATTCAACACAAATAAGTCAAGTGAACAATATATTTACAATCAATGGGAGCTTAGGGAACCAATGCATGTAAAAGGTTATCATATTGAGACTTGTCCACCAAAAGGCAAGCGTGGCAAGAGGACATAACTAAAATTGGTGCTTAAAGTTTCAACATGTCCACAACAATGACATTTGGGTTATGAACATATAAGTTGGTGAGTCTCTTATATGTAGGTAAGTATACATTGAGACGATGCAATAATTATTTTCTTAGCTCCAATATCAAATTTCACACATTGCCTAATATGAATAGCGAAATTATTTTCTTAGACTTGAGCCTCAACAACTCTTTTAAAAGGCCATTAAGAGTTTTCCTTTACACATCCACCTACATAAATAAAAAATTTATACCTAAGTAAAACCATGGATCTCATCTATTTCCGGTCTCTCCACTAGGATCGAGAAAGACAAAGGCTCGACTTAATGGAGAGGTCATTAGGATCATATCACATATTCCATAAAGGATAATCTTATCAGAATTAGTAATTGAAAACTTAGTTTTAACTCCAACCATGGAATTTATTCCCTTTAGATACACTTAAAGAGGTCCTTCGTCAAGATAATATATTCTTGTAAATTATAAGGGTCAAGAGCAAAGGATATTTATAGGGTGGCAAGTGCATGGGGGAGGGTTTTTATCCGACCCTGTGGAAAAGAAGAAATATTTTTTTATTGGGGATTAGGTGTAATGGACAATAACCAAGCAAAACTGTATCCTCTATTCTTAGGGTTTGAATTTGAGAAAGGCCTCTATTTGAAACAAGTTCTAATATTTTGGGACTCTATTCATGTCATTAAGCAAGGAAGGAATCATATTACAAAACATGAAACTATTTATGGAAGGATCTAAGATATAATATCTTGTAATGTTATGGATGTAAATGAAGTACACTTTTTGTATATCTAAGACATAATATCTTGTAATCTTAAGGGTGTAAAGAAGTCCTTGTGAACCATCTAGAAAATGAGGTAGTCAAGCTTGATAAAGGGGTCGTTATGAATAATGCTCCTCTACAATGAAGAGGGATACCTTAAAAACATGGAGGTCAAGTATGAAATTACAATTACAATTATTACAATTATTATTATTATTATTATTTTAAGCTAGTACCCACTGAGTTTCGAACTGGTGACCTAACACAAGGAGTGCCTTAACAGTGATCTCATTCAACGTCTATTCTACGCCCCCATGGGCATTATTATTGTTGGTGGTGGTGGTGGTGGTGTTATTATTTTGTATTAATTGGTTTTTGGATGAAATCTAAGCATGCCCTCCAAATGGTTGTTAAGTACCAAGCATTATGTAATGAGTCATAACAAATTCAACTCAAGCAAGGGAACACTTTCTCCCTTCTTTTCCCTTGGTTCCTTTTTTCCTTATATTCCTCGATTCTCGATTATTGTATTATGCCTCTCTCTGTTGGAAATGATTGTGTAGGTGGGATATCGTTGGATGAGTTGGGTTGGGATGTGGATGCTGAAGACAATAGAGCATGGGTAATTGTGATTCGACTTAACAAATTTCAACAGGTTGTTAGAGGTGGTAAGTTTTAGAATGTTGGCTCTTAGTTTCTAAGTATATTGATGTTTCCAATTTTTAGTTTCAGGTCTTTGCTTCGGCTGAAGTCGAGAAGGAGTAGCATGAGATTACAATACTCTCTTCCCTCCTTTTCTATAGAGTTCTATGTTTTGGTTGGATTAGGGAGTAGTTTTTCCATCTCATGGAGGATTGGAAAAGGAATAGATGATCCATTAAATCAAGATATATTTGCAGCAAGCCTCTTAATGAGATTAGGGATCTCAAGAAGATGTTAAGGATGATGAGATACAAGATGGAAGTTATGAAACAATATATGGATCACGTCAATTCCCATATGGAATAACATTATAATAATCAAGAGGCACTTAAGCCCCAAGTCAAAGAGTAGGGAGACAAAATGGAACAAGTCATTAGTGAATTTGAAATTCACTTCAATATGATACTAGGTTTTACTCAAGGAAGTTATTATCATGATGGGTAGTGTGTGGGATCAAGAGAGAAGGAAGATGAGACAATTTAGCAGACTTGCAGTAGGAAAATTAAAGGACCAATATCCCAAGATCAAGCACACACAGAACAACTAATGGATGAAGGCGAAAGTGGCCATGTCTTCACTTAATTTATAATGGTTTTTTTTTATGTTTTTTCTCTTATATAGTAATACTATGAAAGTTTATAAGGAAGTATAGTTTTAAGAATTCTTGAATCCTTTGTATGTAATATAGACATATTATGCTAAAGAAAATTTGGAACGATATTTAATCCATAAGGCATACATTTTATCTTTGATTGGATTGAAAATATTTGTTTGTTAAGGATTTTCTTAGTTGATTTAATAGAAAATATACTTGTTTCTGTAAAAAAATAAAAATAACAGAAGATCTTTGGCTAATATTTGGCATTATTTTTTTGTAAAGGATTCCACCTTAAACAATGATAATTAAAATAAAGTCTGGTTCTTAGCAAGAGTTCTCGCCAAGCAAGGAAGAATTTAATTGCCTCCTAAGGCTTCTTGATGCTTTAGGGATTGTAGATGCCTTATGTCTTATATATTCTTTGGACAATGAAGGATTCCTTTATCTCAACCATGGAAAGACTAGTCATGAGAGATTACAGAGTAAGTCCTTAAAAAGGAATAGTTTTGGACCTTTCTTTGTCTTTAATGTTGATGTCTCTCTAGGTTACAACACCGGGAAAACATTCTACGAAGATTCTCCTAGAGGGGTCATGTGAATTTACCAATGGCTAGTGGAGAATGGACCTAGCATACCCTTGATTAGTGATGTGAAGTGACTAAGAATAAATAAGGCTTGAGGTGATTAGCCTTGATTAGTCATGTGAAATGTCTAAGAGTGAATAAGGCTAGATGTAACATTCCATACTCTTTGAAAGAGTGCTCTATGATAGAGTGATCTATTATATATTAGAGTGAGTTGACTTGTTTATTTCATAGGGGATTTAATCCCCTTGTCGAATATAAGGTTGAATTTAACATAGGCTCTAAGAACTATCCAAGACTTCTTAGAGCAAGTCAAATCAATATTAAAGATCTATGCATGGATAGACATGCATGTGAGGAGATGGACATCAATAACGAAAAATTTTCTATGATGAAGAAATAACCAAGAATTCAAGTCAAGCACTGAAAAATTCTTGGATAGCATTGAAGAAGTTCAAAGGAAATATTGAAGGCAAAAAGCAAGTTGGCCCTGAAGATAAAATAAAAGATGAAAATAAAAATAGGCAAGTCGACCCCAAAAAGGAAGACAAGTTACCCCACTAGTGAAAAAGTCAACTTAATTAAAGAATATAAATATAGTGCTCCAACAATTCATTTTCAATCATCATCCAACATATTCTTTGGTACATAAGTGTATAGTTTCTAAGGAGGGCTAGCAAAGATCACAAGTAGTAATTTTTGGGGTTCTTATCTCTTCTTAGAGGTTCGATATATCTCCCTGTAAATTCATTAGGATTTCTTTGGAATAAGGAAACACTCTTATGTGCTAGGGTTTTATTTTCATGATTGGTATGGTGCTTGAATTGGATTGATTTCTTCTAAGAAAAGTTGGTTGGGTTTTCTCCTTATTGGGCTTTCCAAGATAAAATTCTTATGTCTCTTCTACATGGCTATCTCTCTATGATCCTTTATTTATGCTGGAATTTAAGTTGAATGTAACATCCCTCTTTTTACCCCTATACTTGTGTAACAAAAACTGTAATTGTGTACCTATTCATGGAAAGGAGCTCAAGGGAGAGGTTGCACATGTAAAAAAAAAATAAGAATGTTTGTGAATGCCTAAATTATATTGCAAACTATAGACTTATGAGACTAAAGGATTGATGCAACTAAAATGATAGGGGTATGGAATCCACTAGGGAGAGAGGTTGAATGGATAAGTAGCCATGAGTTAATGATGGGTGTCATCTTGGTGCCACAAGCACTTAACAAGAACTAAACAGTGATGTTCTCTAGTCGGGCACTTAGTTTATGTGTCGTATAAATTACACGAATGGCTAGCGCTAGATAAGGAAGTCGAAGAAACCGTTATTCGCTACAAGGTAGTAATAAGCTCATATGACGTGTCTATTAGCATAAGGCTAAATAGTATTAAGTGCTATTAAGTAAAACTAATAAGAACTTTTGGATATAATTGGTATCCTAGTCTGGGGAAAGGATGCCATGAACTATGGTTAAGTTCCTAAATAAAAAGAAAATATGTGTTGTTATTAGTTTAATAGTGAATATATTATTAAGTATTATTACTGTATGGAACAAAAATCCATTAATAATTATCTTAAGAAGGTATAATTACATACAAATTAAGTTGATTGAGATTAGGCAAGACGCCGTGTATTTATATATTTTTATAATAAATTGTTATTATAAATGAATTAGAAAAAGAAAAAGGATATTATCAAGTTATTTAAAAAGAAAAGGGCTATATGCCTTAAATAAAAATAAGATAAGTTTTAAATCCTAAGAGAAAAGCTTCAAAGATTTAAAGTGCTTTAAAAAGATCACATACAAAATAGAAAGATTTTTTTTTGTGAGTAAGAGATTTTATTTATGTCATAAAATAGTTGATTATATTATGATACATAGGCACCTTCTTGTTGATAACTGCTTTATTAGGCCCTTTGTCCAAAAACTACATTAATAGACTAACTTGACCATACAACGAATTACATAGCATACCTCCGCAAAAACTTGGGACTGATACGCCTTCATTCTGGTCTGATTACAACATTGACTGCAAAAAACTACAGGACCTATTTCAAATTGACATGGAAAATCTCCTAGGCCAAACACTACATCCCGATAGAGACCTTGGGATTTAATACCCCTGACACATAATAGTTGCATGACAACCCAGAGCACAAAACCACTATAAAAAAATATATGGGAGATCAGGGACGCATGGGAGATCAGGGACGCATCCCTAACGATTGCTACATGGTAGAATCGGCTGGTTCACTGTGATTGGCGGGGATGGTGGAGCCTATACCCCGAGACCCTGCAGAATAGTGTCCATTTTTTTATTCAACTTCTTCGAGTCAGTTTCCATATCAGCCCTTCATTGCACCAGCTTCTCCTTAGCTTCAACCATCTCCTTTTTCTCCCACGCCGAGCGAAAAATAAGATTTTTCATCACCCAAAAGAGTGCCACGGTTCTCTCGTAAAGGCTAAGTCTTCCTATGGTGTATCATTGATACAGGATTCAATCTTCCACCTTGCAACATTCCTCATGCAGGATGTCCCTATCCAGCTCCTCCCACAGTTGCTGCTCAGTTTTATTAATATTCTGTTGAATATCCTTCAGGAGGCGTTGAATCTCCCTGGGGAGGCCCAGTTCAAACACTCGGGATTCCCATAGGGCTTTCTTCTGAGCCCTGATCACCCCACTCTCCTCCTCTTGAACTAACGCATGCTTCCCCTTTCCTTTTAGATTGTCCATATTCCCTTCTGTTCTCCTTCACTGGTAAGATTCCATATGCCAAAACCCCAGCATCCCTTTGTTTTGGGTAGCAACTGAAACATATCGCAGATGGTTTTTGTTATTTTTTCCACCACCTTGTGTATCCCTCAATATCAACTTCCTCTTTTGAACCATGATTAAAGCATTACATTTTATGATGCTCTGCTCATGATCTATAGTACGGAGAAAATATATCCCATGTAATCACTTGGATCTTCCAATTTCCATTCATTTCTGCACATGCCCGTCATTCGAAAAGATGGTGCCTTGATCATGAATCTTAAATGGATTTCAAACCAGTGTGCCTTTCGCCTAGTGTCACCCTCTAGTTGTTTGTACCAACTGCTTTACATATAGTGACTCGAGCCCTCCCGAAATCCTTCCCTCCCTGTTTCATGACTACTCTGTGTGTCTTGGTGCGTGAGGTTGATACAACTGTCCCTAGCCATCACATACATCACCTCACTCTAGTCCTTGGTTTTAACTACTCTGTGGGTTTTCATCCTGAGGTTCGCCAGTCGACCTGCCACCTTATTCTCGAGTCTTATAACATGGTTAAAGAGGACTACCATCCCCAAGTCTCAAAATCTCATTAAGTATTTCCAACCGACCTTCCAATCTCCATGAGTGTGCCACCTTTGCAATTTGGGTGTCATGAAGGGGTTTTGTCACCATTTGGATTACCACCTAGGAATATCCTTCAATGATTATAAGGGTCCATCAATTCTCCTGTGCCATTTCTCTTCCTTGTAATAGACCTTATATCTATATCGCATTGTTTGTTTCCCAGCCGATGAAACCATACTTGAAACCCAACATGCTTCCTCAGTGGTCATGGATGATACACCCATAACCGACTGGGCCTAGGTTGCCCTTCGATGCGCCATCAAAATTGAGCTTGTAAAATCCCAAGGGAGGAGAAGTCTATTTCTCCACATTTGTCACCATTCTTCTTGTGTTTTATCGTGTGTCACCAACCTTCCTGGGTACTGAAAGTCCCCAAGCCTTCAGAATGGTGGCTTCTGAGTCCGTAGCCTCCTAGTCCGAGCTATCCCAGGCTTTTATCTTTACTATTTCTAGAATCTTGTTTGCTATGGTATTCCACACTTGGCTTGAGATTAAATATTTCCCTTGGAAAGTCCTGGATTTTTTCTCCCTCCAGATCTCCGAGAGTAGAAAATGAGGAAAAATATCCCATAAACGACTCATAATGGGATTTCCATCGTTCATTAGTTCTACTCCACATGAAATCCCACTGCATATTCCTTTTATCTCTCATAATTTCCTTTGGAGCTGCCAAGGTAGAAAAGAGATATGTTAGCATTGCCTGCAGGATTGATTTTACCAGGACCAATCTACTCGCTAAGTAGAGGGGCCTCAAGATCTAGTTGGTAAGTCATTTTTTCATGCTATCCAACAGCTCCATCCAGGATCCCTTTTTGGATATTGAATTCCCCAAGGGTATTCCCATATATTTGGATGGAAGGGAGCTATCATGGTAACCTAAGATACAACAAATATTCCATCTAGAGATCTGAGGGGTGTTAAAGAAAAAAAATATGGGATTTTTTGTCATTGGTTTCTAGGCCCAAAGCTTTACCAAAGTTGGATATAAATTCTTTGAGCTTCCTTGATTCTTGGACCGAGGGGTAACCCATAAGCATGGTATCATCCACAAACTATTGGTGAGTGTGTGTATCCACCCTTGGGTGAACTCTGAGCCCTCTTAGATCATTGTTTTCTCGCATTGCCGAAATTGACATTCCCAACCCTTCCGCCATCAGAATGAAGAGGAAATGGGATAAAGGGTTTCCCTGTCTTATCCCCCTCAAAGGTTTGATGAGAACCGTCGACACTCCATTTACTAGAATGGAGAAAAAAGATGAGGAAACTAAATTTATTATCCACTCCACCCAGTCGTCCTAGAATCCAAAAGTTACAATTCTCCTCATAAATTGCCAGTTAATTTTCTCATAGGATTTAGCTATGTCAAGTTTCACCATCATTCCCAGGATTTTCTTAGTGTTTACATAATATAGTATTTCATGAACCAAGATAATACCATCCATTATCTGACGACCTTCCACAAACCTCGACTATTATGGAGAGATCAGGCAAGGTAGGAGGGGTTTGAGTCTATTCGCAATGACTTTAGATATGATTTTGTAGATTACATTACATATGCTTATGGACCTAAATTTGTTTGGATAGTCTACCCCTTCACACTTTTTGATGAGAGTGAGGAAGGTTGCATTGAACGCTGAAATAATCTTCCTTGAAACCCTAGAATCTTCTACAATAGTCCAGACCTCCTGCTTAATTATATCCCATAAGTGGTGAAATAATTTCACCATGAATCCATCCGAACTCGGGGCCTTTTCTTATTCCATTTGGAAAATTGCTTCCTCCACCTCACCGAGGGAGATAGGCTTCATTAGCAGTACATTTTGTTCTTGGGTGATGAGAGAAGCAATGTGCCTTATTATTTGATCAATTTCCCCACTTCTGCCATGTCTTGGTTCAGTAATCATGTCCTTGAAGTGTTGGTTCAAGGTTGTTTCAATTTCCTCCCTTGTTTCCACCCTTTCCCCACTAGAATTTTTAATTGAGAAGATTTTGTTCCAAACTCTATCTCGAAAAACTGATTGCTGGAATAATTTTGTGTTTCTTTCCCCCTCTTTTAGCCATCGAATCCTTGATTTTTGGTGCTAGAGGATTTCCTCTTTCCTTTCCCTTTCCTTAATTTTTGAGCTGAGACTAGTTTCTTCCATCTGCAAATTGGTTGTGTGCCCGTTATTAATCCCTACGATCTAGATCTCCAGCAGCTGGTTTTCCAAAATTGTCTTGTTAGCAAATATGTTGCCAAACTCCTCCTTATTCCATTTCTTTACCCTTTCTTTCATCCCTTTTAACTTCTATTGGAACTTGTACGTACTCGGGTTGGTCCCAACACTTAGTTCCTCCCACCATGTCTTAACCTTTTTGTGAAATCCGGATGACCTAGTCAAAATTGTTCAAACATGAAGGGTTTTTTGAATTGTGATCCCAGCCCGCTCCACATTAATTCCATTGGCCAGTGATTTGACCATACTCTTGGAAGAATCGTTGAATGAAGTTCACTACCTAAGTCCATTATCGATTCTGAAACCAAGAATCTATCCAAGCGAGAAGCTATGTGTCTGTCCCCCTCCCTCTTGTTGTTCCATGTGAACCGTCCTTCCCCCAGTGTGATATCTACTAATCATGACTCTTCAATGGCATCTCTGAACATTTCACACTCTTCTTCCAGCTGACTCGTACCTCCTTTCTTCCCCTCCAAAGAGGTTATGACGTTGAAATCTCCCCCTAAAACCCATTGTCTCCTCTCAGTCTCTTCATGGGTTTTTTGAAGGGCATTGATAAAAATCCTTTTTTCACCCACGTTATGAGGCCCATAAACATGTGTTACCACTCCCTTTACTGAGAAACCAATTACCTTAAACTCTTTTGAGATGAAGCATTGGTTACCATGGAATCCCTCTAAGTTCACTCTATTTATTAGGATTATATAATCCTCCCTTGTCCATATATAGTCTATTTGATCATCTTGTCTAGCTTAGGGAGACATTATTATTGTACTAGAGTGTGGGGAATACATATAGAGGTTCACTTCCACTTACTGCATGTTCATGCATGAGTTTATGGGCCTATGAGACCAATCCCTACAATATAGGAGACACTATGAGTGCCACCAGCACCCTCCATCAGTTGGTTGTGGTAGGTAGTCAGTTATGTTGATTCAACCTTCAGTTACATTTAGTTAGATCACTCTGATTTAGACTAGCACCATTTTTGCATGGTTGCATGGGGAAATGGCGTTTTTTTCCACCTACCTCATCAGTTTAACTGGTTTAACTAGTTTAACTTATTTAGACATTAGGAGTTAGACTAGTGGCTCCCATGCAGTGATTTATAGACTCTCAGTTAGTCAATCAATCAGGTTTAGTTGGTAGATTCAAATCTTATCCACATGATTCAAATTCTCCTTATTGTAACACCGTTGTATACTACTGGGAATAATGAAGATTAATGTTGTAATTAATTGATCAATTCTTATCAGATTTGTCTCAAATTTGTCTTGTTCAGTGTACATTGTTCTTGATATTCCACTGCATGATTCTACCTTTCAATTCCTCTCATTGCATGTAGATAAATGGTTCAATAATTCAAACATGGTATCAAAGCCTTGTTCAGGCTAGCAACAAGTCTTGTCTGATCTCCATTGTACACCAGAAGCGGACAAGTTTCCACATAAATATTGGAATGATAGCCTTGCTCCCTCTAAATTATGTTCAGAGAAATCTATCCAAGTGTGATGGACTCTAAGAAAGTGTACATGTCAAGGTGGAAAGGCTTGAAATTGATATGATTGTGAATTTATTTGGTTTTTGCAGTGATATTTGTAGGTACCTATGTAGCTTCTTGAGGAATTGACTATTTTAGCATACAAAAAGATGGATTCTTTAGCTCTCATACCCCGAATCCTTACACCCTTGAACTACTTTGATTGGACATCAGATATGAAGGTAGCCTTGCGCAAGCTTGGTCTTTATAGGTTGACAATGGGCAAAGAAACTGAGCCCCAATAGTATGTTGAGAAGAACAAATTTTTGAACCGACTTGATGAGGCCTTCGATTTCATGTGCACTCATATCTCCTGGGATATTTTGTTCCATATTGAGGGACTTAAGACTTCGAAGGAAGCTTGGGAAAATCTTGAATCTTTGTTTGGAAAAAAAGATGAGCTTCGAGGGCACATATTGGAGAATGACCTCATTGCTTTACAGTCCAGCAATTTCGAATCTATTCAGTTATTCTTCACAAACTACAAGTCACTAGTACCGCAATGCAAACAATGTGGATTAGAGAGAAAATATGAGCAACTTGTTTTGTTTGTACTTAGCAAGCTTGGCTCTGAGTACCCAGTCTTTGTCTCTGCATTCCATTATGGAAGAGCTTCCATCCCAATTGGAAGATGCCTTCTCTATATGCATTTGATGAGTACTTAATATAAGAGCAAGATAAATTGGTTCAAATGGGAGTGATTCAAAAATCCAACAATCAAGCACTCTTGATGTCAGACCTAAACAATGCACAAGGCAGAGGGAAGCACAAAGGGAAGGAGCCCAAATCCATTGATTCAAAGCCAAAGGAGAATTATAGATCTTCCGATGGAGCCTCGTGTTCCATGAAAAATAAGAAAATCTAGAAGACTAGATGTCCATACTATATGAGAGGCTTTCATCCAGAGAGCCAGTGCATGAAGAAGATAATCGACTAGCTGTCAACACACCCTGAATAGAACAATATTGCCCTTCCACAAGGAGCAAAGAAGTATGATGATGGACTACCGATAAAAGATCATGAGAGATGGCGTGCCTTGAAGGAAGGCCTCACTTAGTCAAAAGACTACTTGATTGATTATGTAGCATCCAACCACATGGTTGCCTCCAAGGAATCCTTCTCCACTCTCACTTTATCAGGAGGACCTAGCATTCACATGGGAGATGAATCCCAAATCCCAGCTACTGGGAGAGGTTCTATTAAAATCCAGCATGGTGAGTTCAAGAATGTTCTCTATGTACCCTCTCTTGCAACAAATCTGTTGTTTATTTATCATGTGACTCATACAGGCTCTCCTAAGAGAGTTACATTTGACTATGACTTAATTGAAATCATAGAAAAAGATACTAGAAATCTCACAGCGAAAGGGTTTGCTAACCATGCCTCAAAAGAATATGAGTTCTCCCATTTCCTGCATGTTTCAAATCCAACAGCTTTATTGATCCATGCCAACAACACTAGCAAGCTATGGCATGAGAGATTTGGGCATCTTAATTTGAAATATCTCCAGCAGCTCCACAATGACAAAATGGTTGAAGGCTTTCCTCTCATCCAAACATTCAATGGAGTATGTCCTGGTTGCTTGGTAGGTAAGCATCCAGAGAAGAGGTATGAATTTGTGAAGGCAACTAGAGCTGCCTCTACACTTTATATGATACACAATTATTTTTTAGGACCAATTCCTACAACATCAATTAATGGCTCCAGGTATTTCCTTAATTTTATTGATGATTGTTCAAGGTTATGCTAAGTATATTTCATGAAACAGAAATAAGAAGTATTCTAAAATTTTAAAGTTTTTTTTATTGATAATAGTTTCAGGGAAAATATCAAGTCCATTAGATCATATAATGGAGGTGAATACATTAAAATAGATTTTCAGCATTATTGTGAATCAGAGGGGATTCGAATGGAACACTCAGTTCCATACACACCACAACATAATGGTGTGGATAAGAGGAAAAATAGATCATTGGAGTGGCAACGTGTCTTCTCCAAGCCAAGAATCTTCCTCCTTCTCTTTGGGTTGAAGTTGTAAACCGTGCTTCATACATACAGAATAGAGTGCCTCACAAATCAGTGGTTGGGGTCACTCCTTTCAAAGCACTGTATGGGAATAAGCCTAATGTCTCTCACTTGAGAGGTTTTGGTTCCAAATATTGGGCCATAATACCCATGGATAAGAGGAAGGCCTTCCAAGCCCAGACTCACATATGCATACTGTTGGGATATACTAAGGATGCAAAAGCATATAAGTTAATGGAACTTGCAACTAGGAACTGCTTCCTAGAGCGCAATGTTCAGTTTGAAGAATATCAGTTGCTTGATCTACCATCATCTGAAGCACAAGAAGGTATAAACACTCTTCCATTTATTTTTGATGATGATATTTTGTCATATGTTTCAAATTCAGATTAAGAAGAACAAGATCAACATGATGTTGATATCGAGGTTGTGCCTCATGAGAATCTATATCCAAATCCATCTCCCATCCCAAATCAGTGGCCTAAGCCTAAATGGGCCCAAAATCCGTGCTGGGAATCTAGAAGACAGAAGGAGAACAAGGTCCCAACATCAAAATGAGCATGTTGCACTCTCTCACACAGCTTCACTATCTACAAAGTGGTGCAACAAACTTCCAGGAAAGTACTACTTGATGATGGGGAATGATCAACCATTTGTCCCACAGAAAAACAAAATTGATCATTCCATTCCTCTTCCAGAAATAATAAACACATACAACATCCATCATATCAGAATAACATTGAGAGGTTCACATGCACAGCTTCAAGATGTTGTTGCACAGAAGAACCATGCTGCTGCAAATTGTAGCAATTTTTTTTGCAACTTATTACCCAAAGAGGAAAATTTTCTCTTAAATATAGATTGTTTTTCCTATTCCTGCTTATTTTGAGGGGGATGGGTTTCCCATGAGGTTTTCCCCATTTCCCTTAGTTTATTAAGCAATTTTATTTTTCATTAGATTGTATGGGTGACTTTTGACCTAGTTGCCAGGGCCCAAGTTGTCCAAGTTAGGATTTGTAACACCCTGGTTTTGACCCCGTTTGCATTAAATGTATATGATGTATATATTGTAATTAATCATGGTGTGGAGCTAAAGGCAAAATCCCAACCATTGATTTAGAATTTTATGTTTCAGTGATTAAAAATCGTTTCCAATGGTATTTTGTGCTACCCAACACATTATAATTGTGGACATCATGTAAATATGCAATTTAATTAAAAACCCACAACCAGCTATGTCAATGCAACAAATAATGAGATAGGGGCATGATTTCCTAAGGATAGGGGGTATTCAAACCTTTGGGCCAATGGGGAAAAGCAAAATGTCAAAGGGAAAACCCATCAAAATTGCCAACTACCCATTTCTTGTCTTTTCCCCTCGTCATTTATTTCTGCCAGAAGCGGTTGAGGTAGTTATTACATGGGAATGGGAAGAGTATGGGGAAAAATTCGAATTGGGCAGAGCACCCATTTTTGAAAAATGTGTTTTGAATCCTTGGGCAAGTAAAAAACCCAAAAACATATGCCCATTCTATCATGCATCCATGTTTTTGTCTTCCCCATGTTTTTTGGAGCTCCTGGGAATTCTCCATGGACGTTTTTGTAGTGATCTTCATTTTTCCCATGGCTGGGAAGTGGTTTTGTTGACATTTAGTGGTTGGGATCCCTGCTGGGTGTCTTTGTTGTTGTTTTCCTCATTACCCAACCAGGAAAAACGTTTTTAGGTTGCACAACAAGTGGGAGAAGAGACCCACGATTTTTGGGTGTTGGATGAATCTATTTTTGCCCACGTGAAGGCAATAAGCGTTTTTTAAAATGAATTGCATAGGCTGAGATGTTTTACTCAATTGCCATTTCTTATTTTGGCCTCTGTGATGTTTTCCTTCAATCACAGAACTGTAATTGTTGTGTATATATATTTTGTTTGGTCTCTGAATTGGTTTGCGAATGGAAATGGGGTCTAAACTAGCTTAATAAACCTAGGGTAAGAAGGAACCTCACAGACATATCTAGGGGGTTGGTTTTCTTCTTTGCACACCCTGAATGGCACTGGATGGGAAGGCATAGCCTGAGGTACTGTGTAGCAGAGAAGGGGATGCTTCCTTGTGTTGGGTGTGTGAATGTTTTAGAAGCCATGCTAGATCTGGTGCAGGTGTCCATAGCTCTGTGGTTGAGCTCACTAGCTTAGCAGTCAGCCTTTCCAACTCCTTTGTAGCCTGATAAACCCAACTGTGTTGGCTTGGCTAAGTTTTTGTTGTATCCTTGGCTATGTGTGAGTCTGCTAGTGTTCCCTTGTTCCTTGTGGGAATTATGCCCAGCTCGGGGGTGGCAGTGTTGTTGAGATATTGATGAGCACACTGGACTATGGTTGGGTGGAACGTTGCAGCGACATATCTGGTTGCAGGACAATCTTATTCATAAGATAAGTATCTCTATGTTAATCTCTGCATTTGTATTTGCTAAAGAAATATGATGAAAATGTGAATGTTGAATGAATGTGTATGCTTCGGATGTAGATTGCATCAGGCATATATATATGTTATGTTCAATGCATTTAAATTTATTTATCATGTTCATGGAGCTAGTTTCCCGGATTAGCAGCGTTTGGTCGCGTTCCCTCTCGGGTGGACGGAAGGGGACATGACAGGATTAAGGGGGGGTGTTAGGATTATATAGTCCTCCCTTGACCATATATACTCTATTTGATCATCTATTCTAACTTAGGGAGACATTATTACTCTACTAGAGTGTGGGGAACACATATATAGGATCACTTCCACGTATTGCATGTTCATGCATGATTTTATGGGCCTCTAAGACCAATCCATACAATATAGGAGCCATTATGAGTACCAACAACAACCTCCATCAGTTGGTTGTGGTAGGTAGACAGTTATGCTGAGTCAACCTTCAATTACATTCAGTTATATCACTCTTAGTTAGTCATCTAGATCTGGTTTTCCATGGCTGCATGGGGAAGTGGCACCTTTTTCCACCTACCTCATCAATTTAACTGGTTTAACTGGTTTAATTGATTATCGAACTGATTTAGACATCATGAGATAGACTAGTGGCTCCCATGCAGTGATTTAGACACTCTTAGTTAGCCAGTCAATTAGGTTTAGTTGGTAGATTTGAATCTTATCCACATGGTTCGAATTATCTTTATTGTAACACTTTTATATACTGTTGGGAATAATGAAGATTAATGTTGTAATTATCTGATCAATTATTATTAGATTTGTCTCAAATTTGTCTTGTTCAGTGTACATTGTTCTTGATATTCCACTGCACAATTCTACCTTTGAATTGCTCTCATTGCATGTAGATTAATGGTTCATAATTCAAACACTATTGGGATCCCATAAGATTCCCATGCCTCCCGCATAACCTCTTGCGTCTATCCCTATTCCTTCACTACCTTTCCATATTTTCTTGTTAATTGCCTAGAGCTGAGCCGAGGGGCACTTAGTTTCTTGAAGAAACACAATGGTCGGATTTGTCCTCTTTATCTTCTTTCTTAGGATCTTTGTTTTTTGGGAAATTTTTAAGCCTTGAATATTCCAATATATGAGCTTCATTAAAACATATTACAAACCTAGAGTTGCCTTTATGGTAGGATACTGACCTGGTTCTACCAATCGTCGACCTACTTCTGCTACTCTCTGTTTGTTTGATTTTCTCCCCATCTTCTTACATGGATCCTCATACTTCCACTTATTCTCCTTGTGATAACCTGTACTAATCCCCATTTGACTTGTCTCCCTTGCCTTGAGAATGGCTTCCTTTAACAGTACCACTTTCTCTTGCGGGACATATCATTTTTCAACATCTACATAGGCTTACTCAATTCCTTCCATATCCAAATCTCATATGCCCATGTCCTCTACTTAATCCCCTGTGTCTCGATAAAAAATGTCTTTGTGTCTGTCTTATATAGACTCGTCCCCAATCTTGGTCCAAATCATCATTGTGTATTGGTGGGGTTGTTCCCCCTTCTTTCCTTCTAGCCGCTTATCAGGGGTTTCCTCTGATATGTCTTCTAGTGCACCAAATTTATTGGACACTGAGATCTTTTTGTTCACCTCTTGGTTATCTTACTTTCTCCCTCCTCACTTCCGCAAGGAAACCCAAGTAAACCCTTGATCTTGCTTTTCCTCCTCCTTCCTGAGTGTTGGCTTTGGAGTATTCATGGGTCATTCCCTAAACAGGTGACCATATTCATGGCACCTTCGGCACCGAAATGGGAGTTGTTCATAATCCAAGGTTTGCAACTAGTCCTCATCTTCCCATGACATTCTAATTGCTTCTGGTAGTTCTTTGGTGAGATCCATGTAGACACATATCCTCGCATATGCTATGTATCTTTGGACCCTAGTCTGTTCTAATATTTTAATGAATTTCCCCAATGTATTCCCTAAATCCTCTAAAATTTCCGGATCCCAATATTCACACGACAAGGAATACAACCTGATCCATATCGGCGCTACTTTCATGTCTTCCTTATCTGGGCAAAACACTTCATTCTAGGGTCTCAGGAATAAGCCTGCCGAATAAAAGAAATAGGGACCCCCATCCAGGATTTGTTTCCTATTTTCCACGTTAAAAAAGGATATGGTAAATAAACCCTTTGAACCCAAATGTAGATCATAATGTCCCTTAGGTTTCAAAGAAGAGTTTATCCACTAGGCTAGGGATTTCTCTAAAAGCTGCATTCACACAAACTTCTCTATTAGAGCATGATCTTACATATAATGAATACAATCCCTAGTCTTTGATGGTCTGACCTACATAGAAGGAATTGGGGCCACTTTGGGCATGCATTGCCCTGGTTTTTATTCTATTTCTCTTCCTTTTGGGTCTTGGTCTTGATCTAGTGATATCAGGATGTCCTCGATCTATAACCCTATTGAGGTCATCATCGAGGAGGCTTGCGTGCCTCTCCCTTTTCCTTTCTCCATACTTCCATCGGTATTCCCACCTTTGTAGTTCTCCGAAAGTCCTTCCCCCTCCCGATTAGCTCCTAGCTTAAAAAATCTTCGAGACCACAAATAAGAAAGAATTTATAAAAGCTACTTTAAAGCTAATTTAAAAACCAAGAAAAAAGCTAAGATTTGTTTTCCATAAAAACATAATTTAAGACTTACCTAGAAGCGATTCAATTTTTATAATTGCTTGGTAATCAAGAAAAGGAAAGCAATTATCTATTTTTCTAGCTTTAAAGAAAAAAAATGTGAAAAATCAGTATTCAGTAAATATATGGAAAAATAAAAATATAAAAAAATGTTAGAAGTTAAGGTTTTTAAGAGGGAGAAGTAATTTATAAATGAGCCAGAGTAGAGAGGGGGGGGTTCCCATGATTAAATTAACGTTGAACACGCTACACAGAGGTAAAAGGAGAACAACGGTGAAATAATGTAGAAGAATGTTTAGCTAGAAGTACCAAGCCCTGTGGCCAAAAATTGAGAGGATTCTCCTCTTTGGAGGACACATCACTCGTTTTTTCTACATTTGTTTACACTATTTTCAATTTAGAGGACAACTATCCTCTTGGGAGGGTACTCCTTCTTTAAGAAAACCACTCATGACCTCCTTTGATTAGGAAAGGCACATACATAAGGGAGAACGTAACCCCAGGTCATAATCGATTGACTTCATTTCTTTATTGCTGCCACCATGGAGCAAAGTGGAAGATATGTATATCTTTGACTTCCACCTTATTATTATTTTCTTTTTACCATGGGAACAATGATATCCCAAGAGTATATCCAACAATGTGTAATCCATATATACCAGTAACTTGTGACTCAACAGGGGCTTAGACGTCTCGAAGCCCACTGGGGTGAGCTTCTATCCCAGGGGTCGCCTACCCTTCGATCCTTATCACAACGGGCCAATGAGCAACCCTACCCCTCGCCAGTTTTGAACATGTGACCTCCAAGGAGATAACACATTCTCTTAATAATTAGGACCACTCAAGTGCTCCCATCTTATTTTTTTAAGTACATTGAGGGAGACTCTCATAGGAGAGGTTGACTCCTTAACTACGTAGAGAGGGCATTGTGTTCTTAAAGAGAGGGTGCAACTTTGGATTAATTCTCTAAGTTCATGAGAGAACTAGGTAGAAGGGTTCGATCTCATAAGCATTGATAGAGTTTTATTTGTATTTTTGTTTGTTTCCCAAAGCTCATACCAACATTGGGTAGAATGATGCAAGTCCCTAACTAATTTGGCAGCAATTATGTTTGTGTTTTGCTGTAATTTTTATTTGGTTGGTTTCCCAAAGCTCATGCATCAGCTGAGTAAAAGGGCACTGTGCTTTGGATACACATGTATCCATTGTTTGTTAATACATGTTTACAAGTGTAGTGAAGGGTGCAACTCTTGGGTGAGCTGACATCTAGGGATCAAATATATATATTATGAAAATAATTGCTTGTTAGTCCTGTGAAGGGTACAACCTTGGATGAGCTACCAGAATGCGGCTTGGACACCATACACTTATGACTTGAATGCTTTTATATATACAATTCTTATGCTTGATGAGTCAATGAGGGCACGTCCCTAAGCTCCATTTTTTCACTTTAAAACCCTCTTAAGTTATAAAAGATTAGAATGACCAAGAGAGGGTGCAAACCTTCATTTCCATGTCTAGCTATACCAATAAAATGGTTAGGGAGAGATATAGCATTGGAGAGTGAGAATGCTCTCAGAGAAGAAAAACTCCTACCTAGTGGATTCCTTCCCATCTAGGGGTGGCCTCTTGGGAGAGAGACTGTACGTCGGATAGACAGCATGTTGGTTGGTTGGAATGTTACAGTCAATCCATTAGCCGCACGATGGAGACTAATGGATTTACTAGAAAAATGATTGTGACACTGGATTTGTGAAGCTAAAATGATTGCTAACTAGTACATTAATCCTATGTGTTCCAAATACGGATAAAGACTTCACGGTATGCATGAATCCCTTGAAGAAAGGATTGGGTGCGATATTAATGAAAAGGGGTGGAATAATAGCTTATGCATCCCAGAAGTTGAAATTTCGTGAGGAGCTTTATTCCATGCATGACTTAGAGGATCTAAAGTTTTACAGGCATTACCTTGTAGGGTGAATCTCCACACTCAAGAGTGACCATCAAAGCTTGCAATACATTTTCACTCAAAGGGATTTGAATGCTAGGCAAGGATGATGGAGTGAATTTATGAGTGAGTATGACTTCAATATTGCATAGATAAAAGGGAAAGAGAATGTAATGGAGGATGCCCTAAATAGAAGATCAGGGATCTTCTCCTTAGTACCCTGAAAATTTTATTTAAGGGAAAGAGTATTATGACAACTTCTTGGAGATAATTGGTATCTAAAGGTTCCCTTGATACTTCAGAGTGAGGCAATCATAAACTAAGTTTGAAGGGTATTTTTGTGATTTCAAGGGAGGATGTATATCCCTAAGGAAGGGGATATTAGAAGCACTATCATCAGGGAATCCCATAGAACACTTTACTTTGCACATACATGGGTGAAGAAGATGTATGCAGACATGAAGAAGCTCTTATTTTGGGTGGGTATGAAGCATGATGTGGTGTAATTTGTTGCTAAGTGCCTTGCATGTCAACAAAAAAGGGTTGACGTTGCCACCCAATTGGTCTCTTGCAGCCTCATGGAATTCCTATGTCTAAATGGAGGTCATTTCTATGGTATTTGTTGCAGGATTTCCCCTCACATCTCTAAGACATAATGATATTTCGATGGTAATTGATAAAATAAATAAAAACACCTATTTTATTCCAGTCGAGGAAATTTAGGATGTCATAAAGGTGGTGAGAGTGTTTATAAGTGAGATTATATGCCTGCATGGGTTTCTTAAAACATAATCTTGAATAGAGACCCTAAGTTTACTTCTAGATTTTGGACAAGCTCGCAAGCAACGTTGGGGACTCAATTAAACTTAAGTTCATCCTATCACTTTGAGACATATGGGTTGACAAAATGGGTAAATGAGGTGATGGAATATATTCTTAGAATATATGTTATGGACCAACAAATCCAATGGAAAAAATGTCTTCCTTTGTTATAGTTTGTGTACAACATTAGTTACCATAGCTCCATTGGAATGCGTCTGTAACAGGATTTGTATGGAAGACCATGCATGACACCACTAAGTTGGGACATGTTAGAGGACCACATTTTAATTTGGCCTAAAATGATTCAGGAAATGGACGAGTAGGTGATTCCAATTAGGAAACAGTTAAATGATGTTTAGGATAAACGAAAGAGTTACGTTGATGTGCATAGAACATATAAAATTTACGAGGATGGAGATCATATGTTTATTTGTATCAAAGCAAATAAAGGTACTATTCAGTTTGGAAAAATTATCAAGTTGTTGCCACAATGTATAGGGCCATTTGAGATTCTAAAGAGAATTGAACCAGTTGCCTGTCATCTTACATTACCACCCCACTTGCATAAAACTCATATTGTATTTAATGTATCTATATTGCAACATTATGTGGTCGATGAGACTCACAAACTTCACTAGAAAGAATTGCAAGTCTTAGATGAGGGAACTTTTGTGGTTGAACCATCACACATACTAGATTGTAGGGTTTTACAACTCAAGCACCATATTAGGGACCAAGTTAAGGTCTAGTGGGAAAAATATAGCCCATGATTTTATACCTAGAAGGACACATATACGATGCGTTGCGATTATCTCTCACTTTTTTTGCTATAAGTTTGGGACAAAGTTTCTTGAAGGGTGAGTGTATGTAACACTCCGCATTTTTTATGGGACCGCTAAACAACATTTGCACCTATATTGTATTTATTTGCTTATTATCTATCAAACTCAACATGATTGAGTAGATTTTGTGTGTCGATTTATAAACTTACTTATATGTGTCAATTTCTTTTTAAGTTACCAATTATCTTATTAATGTGGACAAATTTTTTTTTTTAACCAAAACGATTAATTTTTTTTTATTGCTAAAGAATAGTTTGGGCTTTCACCCAATTACATCCGTTTTGAAAAATCAGTTTCTCACCTCCATTTAAAATTAAGGAATGGGATGTTGTACACAAGGACCTTCGTTCAAACTTATCATTCATGGGGGGGGAAGTCTTCCTTGATTTGCTTTACAATCTGCCATCTTATTCAGATCACGAAGAATATGATATGTGGTGACTGAAATGAATTCTATCAAAATGAAGTGCAACCTTTGCATGGTCACATTTAGACAGAGTTTATAGAACATTGAGTCAGAATTTAAAACTTTTAAGATGATTTCAGAGTCTCCAAAAATTTGAATGTTATTGTGTCTTGCTACCTTTGCGAGTTGACAAGATTTTAGGAGAGCATATAATTCTGCTTAATTATTTGTAGTTTGTCCTACTCCCCAGCTGAAGCTTATTTCTAAGTTTCCTTCTGGATAGCAAATTAATCCCCCTGCCCCAGTTTTTCTCGGGTTTCCTTTTGATGCTCCATCAAAGAAAATAGATACTTTATTCTTCATTTGCCACCATTATGTAAATTCCTTTTCTGAAGTTCTAATCTGCCAAAATCGCTTGATAACCGACCTTCTCGGACCTGCCTGAATTTTTCCACTTTCAACGAACTAAGCCATTTATGCTCGGCTTCCAGTTTAATTTCATTGGTTTGAAAATTTCCAATTGTTTCCAAAAGAGAAGCCTTAGCTTTTGAATCTACTATTTCAGGTTTCGAAACTTTGTTGTTGAAGATCATATTGTTTCTAGCCAACCAGAATGTCCACCAAATAAATTTGGGAAAAGCTTTCCATACCTTTCTCCATTCATGGTTGGTAGAGAGAGCACCAGGGTACCTTGACTTCCAGTTTTTGAAGAGAGTCACGGGCTCAAAATTTATGGGAAAATAAGAAAAATTCAACCCACGCATGAAATTCATCAAAAATTTCTGAGCGAAAAGGCATTCAACAAAAATATGTCCAGAAGTCTCAGCAGCTTGAAGACAAAAGCAACATCTGTATGGTCCAAGGAATCCTCTTTTTACCAAATTTTCTCCAGTTAACAATTTTTGGTGCATCAGAGTCCAAATGAAGAAATTAATTTTTGGTATACTAGGAAAGTTCCATACACGCTTCCAAAATTTAGTATTTAATAAACCAGAAGAGGGAATCGAAATCTGTTTTGACTGAATCAACATGTATCCACTGGCAGCAGTGTAAATTCCAGCTAGTCCCCAACCCCACGAATCTTTACAAGATGTGTGAACTGGAGCCATCCCAGAAATTAATTCCAGCAGAGTTTTCTGCTATGTGTGGAGAACAGGATCATGATCTGTTGGCTCAGGAAGAGACCACAATTTCCAATTGCCAGAATTATCCCAGGAAATTATGTGAGAGAGTTTAAAAATCCCTTTATTGATCAACCATTGCTTGATTTCACTGATAGAAATAACATAATTTAGAGATTCATTTCCTGAAATTTTGTCATTCCACAAAGAATTTTTTTTACCATTACCTAGAATTCGGTATAGATGCTCATTATAAAATTCAAGACCATTTATGCATAAATTCCACGTGATGGAACCTTTAGGAGTGTTTGCCAGTTGAAGATTTCTTAGATTTCTTCCAGGCAGATTTTTTTTTCTTCTGAAGATTTGACTCACCGGATGCTTTTGATTAGAGAATAGTTGCCAGAGCAATTTTCCTCCCATTGCTAGATTAGACATCCCTAGGTTTTTTATTTGCAATCCTCCTTCAATAACAGGTTGGCTTACTATTTCCCGATTGACCAAATGCATACGGTTCTGGTTTCTTTTTCCACCTCGCCAAAGAAAGTCTTTGATCAGTTTGGATATTTGATCCGAGATCGATTTTGGATCCAGAAGAAGAGATGATTGGTAAATGGGTAGAGCTGAGAGGACTGACTTGATTAATATTAGCTTCCCTGCTGTCGTAAGCCAATGGCCACCCCACGAGACTATCTTTGCTTTTATTTTACTGATGACTTCCAACCAAAGATAAGGATTGTTTTGTCCCAGGGTTATAGGAAGACCCAAATATTTAACCTTGTCCCAAGAAGCATAACCTTCAAAACCCAGGATCTGAGAAAATTTTCCAATTTTTGAATGATCTACATTCCATCTATACACGACACTCTTACTTTTGTTAATAAGTGCCCCTAAGACAATGCAAAATTGATTCATAATTCCAGAAAAAACTTTGGCCAAATTTAATGACTCCCCTCCTAATAGCAATGTGTCATCCACGAAGAGTGCATGGTTAATAAATTCAACGCCAACCACTGAATTTATGGTCGAAATGATCCCAACAATTTTCCCTGCTATTAACTTTCTACTTAAAGAATCAACCATAAGAATATATAAAAAAGGTGAGAGAGGGAATCCTTGTCGAAGACCCATAGAAGCTTGAAAAAAATTTGTTGGTCTGCCATTTAAGAGAGGTGCTATCCAAGGTTTATCAATGCAAGCTTTTATCAAGTTTATAAAGACCTGGATAAAACCAAAACAACGGAGAACAGAGTAAAGAAAGGAAATCTTTACCCTATCAAAGGCATTTTCCATGTCGAGTTTGATTAGCATACCCTTCTCCTTCCGGTGAAAGTTGGAATGCAAAGCTTCCTGTACTTGAATTACATTATCCAGAATGTTCCTCCCTTTTACAAATCCTCCTTGGAAAGGAGAAATCAATTTCTCTAACAGAGGTTTAAATCTATTAGCTAATAGTTTAGAGCAGATTTTATATGAAGCATTACATAACAAAATAGGTCTAAATTGATCAAAGGAAGAAGGATTAGCTTCTTTAGGAATTAAAGCTAGAAAAGTGGAATTTGTGCAAGCACCCACTTTGGATTTTAACTGGAATGCTTAAATCATCTGGAGTAAATCTTTCCTAATGACTGTCCAACAAACTCGATAAAAATGAAAGGAAAAATGTCAAGGCCTAGGGCTTTGTCTGACGCCATTGACCAAATAACATCAATAATTTCTTGCTCTGAAAAAGACTTCATTAACTCTATATTTTCTTCCTCATTCACCATGCTAGGAATATTACACAAAAATTCAGAAGTTAAATCTGAATCATAGGAGCCATCTTCCCTGAAAAGATTCTGAAAATGACTTTCAGCCTCTTGTTTAATTTGTGAGACTCCTTTAATAGATTCACTAGACAAAGATGAAATTTCTGATATATGGTTTTGAGAAATCCTAGTTCAGCACTGATTGTGAAAGAAATAGGTATTCTGATCTCTATCTATCAACCATGTACTACGCGACCTCAGCCTCCAAAATTTAGCTTCTCTTCGAAAAGCTCGAAAAGAGTTAAACTGAACATTTTGCTCTCTTTCCAACAATGCAGGTGTAATTTCATACTCTTCCGTTTCTAATTGGATCTTTTCCAAGGCTGCCAGAGCTACTATCCTTTCGCTGATTGGGTTTTTATGAGATTTATCCCAAGCCTTTAAAGCAACTTTGGTGTTTTTCAACTTCCATTCCCAAACGAAATTTGGCAATCCCACTACTGGGAGTTCCCATGCCATAGCTACAATGTTCATAAATCCATCTTGTTCAATCCATAATGGACTAAATCGAAAGGGAATTGGGCCTAGTTCCTCTTCCTCTTCAATTTGCAACATTATTGGCTTATGGTCTGAAGCAATATTAGGCAATATGTTGGAGGAGACTTTTTTTTCCCTGTCAATAGAGAACTCTGAACCAAAAACCGATCTAATCTAGCAGATATATTTGTTGCACCAGTTATGTTATTAGACCATGTATATCTTCCTCTTTTTGGCTTGAAATCAATCAACTCCCAAGAGAGAGTGAAATTTTGCACAATGTTTAGCATGGGATCTCTCCCGCAAAGACCGCCTTTCTTCTCTTTAACATCTAATGTTAAATTTAAATCGCCAGCCAAAATTAATTTGGAGAAGGAATTGTCATCGAGAAAGGTTGCCAAGGATTTCCAACATTCTCGCTTTCCTTGGAGATTAACTGGAACGTAGACATTAAAAAGAGCAATTAAAAACTTACTTTGGGTATGCCGACTTTCTGAGAAAATCCAGTGCTGCGTTGAGTGAGAATGTTCCAAAGAGAAACAATTCTCTTTCCACAATGTTGCAATTCCTCATGCAATACCTCTAACACTCACTGCTTTTCCTACATTCAATTTCCATTTCGTATTGCTTATGGACAGAAGGTTGTCCTCATCAATCTTCGTCTCTTGGAGCGGGAGAATATCTAGAGAAGCCATTCTGATGAGATCATTAACCGCTTCCACTTTCGAAGAATTTCCAAGCCCTCTACAGTTCCAAGAGACGAGGTTCATTATTTGACTGAAGGAGGGCCTCCTTTTGATGGTCTAGCCCGAGTATTCCTGCTGAAAGACATCTCTATAGTGGCTTGGATTCCTTGCATATTAAGATGTTCGGCTTCTTCCTCCCGAACCATCTTATGATATTTACGCCCTTTTTTGGAAGACCTATCAAGGGGATCTTCATCAGATGAGCTAGAATTGTTCATAGGTTTCTTCTTTTTTGCCATATCTACATATGTGGGAGAATGTCCTTCCTTAGGGATGGTAAGGTCTATCTCAACTGATCCTATTACTTCTTCACTTGTTTGGTTTTGAGATTTATTGATTTCTCCCTCTTAAAGCACTAAGGGTACTTGGTCTTTCGGGATACTCAGTAATTCAAAATTGTTTTGAGATGATATTTCTTTCATAATTGCTCCATTTTCTATCGATTTCTGTCCAGAGGGATTGCTTCCCGTCCCCATTTCTCCTTTCTATCCCTGAACTTTGCTTCCATGCTTCGCTGAAATAGTTGTTTGAGCTTGGGTCCATTGATTTCCCTTTTCTTTGATAGCTTCTTCATCAACTTTTTTCTTGCAAGATCTGGCAAAATGTCCATAACCATGACAAAATCTGCACTTAAAGGGTAATTGCTCGTAATCGAGCTCTTGCACATGTGACCAGTTTGCTATAGTTAAGTTAATAGCTTCAGGAATCCCTACTTCCAAGTCCACTTCAATGCATATTTTGGTGCATGTGTATTGATCTCTTCTGCCAGCCCTATCAATATACTTCCCCAGAGAGTTTCCTATAGCTTCTAGAGATCCCGAGTTCCAACAATAGAGAGGAAGATGTGGCAACCTAACCCAAACATGAACAACAAAAGGAACATCTTGGTTTAGATCAAAGTCTGGGTTCCATTTGTTCAGGTAGAGCCCTTGCGGACCCATGAAATATGGCCCGTTTCTAAAGATTAATCTCTGTCAGCTGAGTTTTCAAAAAGAAAAACATAGTATCCCTTACCAATCAATTTGCTGATGATGCCTTCTTTGACGAGAGGTTTCCAATTCCTTTGGACCCACCCTTCAATTGCCTTGGGGGATGTCCAAAGTCAAGTGAACTGTCCAATGATGCCCCATTCAACAATATTGAGGGTAGTTCGACAAGGTTGATCCGTAGGAAGATCCACCGTAGGAATATTATCCAGCTTCTTGACGAAGGATTGTTGGGCTTGATTGAGTGTCCATTTGCTTCCTGAGGCAACCAGCCTCCTGAAAGCATTGAGATCAGGGGAAGGGGAGGAGCCCCCTCCAACCTCCATGATTCAAATCTAAACCCCAAAGGAAAAAAAAAATCCTGTAATATTATCCTAGACAATCCAACTTAGGTGACAAGACAGAGTCGATCCCAGTATTTTCTACAGCAAAGAAGCAAGGACATGCCCTCCAGGCAAAGGATCACCAAAGGGGATTGAAATCCTTCTTGAAAAACTTCAAAGCAACCCTGAATCTTCACACAGAATCCTTCTCAGGAAAGAGAGCCGATCCCATCTATCTTGCAAAAAACAAGAGCCACGAACCGATCCTTTAAACAGAACCAAAGGATAATCGGAACAGAGAATTTGTCCTGCCCTGCCTAAGAAAGACAAAGGCAACTCTTCCAGCGAGAATCACCAGAAAATTCCCTCAAATCGATCCAAAGAAGATCTACACCCGATCACATGGATCTGGAAGGAGTCCAAAGTCCACCAGCAGTTGATCAGGCCAAGAAGAATTTTAAAAAATTCTTGGAGACTATGAAGATCTAGCCAAGAATTGAAGAAAATTGTGCTCCAGCCTTATAAGGAAGGAAAAAAGACAAGCTCGTCAAGCTACTGCAACCCTTCCGCTCGATCCAAACTCTGAAGGGTGAATACTTCAGAGCAACAATGCCAAACGAGCCTGCATACAAAATGAATCTACAACAAGGACATTGAGCAGAGGGCTCAGAGAACCAGGGACTCCAGAAAGAACACTGAAGGAAGATGAACACTTCAATCCAACATCAGACCCTACAAATAACTGGAAAGGAAGGTGCTGCAAACAATATCCTCCAAAATAGCCTCCAAGGAGGGAAGAATCAGACGAACAGTCACTAGATCGACCTCCAACGAGAAAAAAAAAATTAAACACTTCTTGGAGTGAAAAAAAAAACCTTATAACTCATATTTGACAAATATTTGATTTGCTTCCAGTATGCACATTTAGTAAATGATAGGGTATGTGGATACCAATGTACATTACTATTAAATGAACAAATGGTTTCCACACACATGATAGATATGCTAATTTATTTATACTAATTGTAGAACTGATGAAAGAATATGTATGATCTTATGTTTTGGATAAGACTAACCCACATGTTAGAGGGGTTAAGTGATTGCTAGATGCTTGTTATGGTGTGTGGGATAGTGCAGGTGTATGCAGGAAACCAGGTTACCCAAATTGGTCATTTGATGATGCAACTATGAGAACCACAACAACATCACATTGTGGTTACTGATAGGGTGTTGACCCTAGTTCCATCAAGAGGGGTAGAGGTATTTCCCACTGTATATCCTATGAAACTTGGAGTTGTGGGGGAGATGTGTGAGTCACACTCCCCAAGTTGTGAGATGACAACTATCGGTTGTCTATTGGGAAGTTAAGTTGATCTAGTCAACGCTCCCACTTATGAGTTATGTCTGGAGTTATATAGTTGACAGTCCAATATATTCCAATAGAGGAACAGATAGGAAGAGGAAGTTGGAAGTAGGTTAGAGAGGAATGATGATCAAATTGGTGATGTTTTGTTTTGGGATTTGAGACACCTTTGGTTTGTAATTGGTTCCATTCACTTGTAAATCCTAGGTTAATTCATTAAGGTAAATCTAAATATAGTGTTGTTTAGTGTTGATGTGTTATGACTTAGTTACTAAAATTTATTGATGTCATGGGTATCATATTGTTGTCTTGCACATGTGGTTACCTTATATAGGTGATGATGGTTGCCTATAGTACATGCACAAGTTATGTGTGTGTTAGCCACGCACACACACCTTATGTGCATACACTAGTATTAGTTACGATGTAAATCTATATAAATATATATACAAACGATTGTTTGTGTAATTGTGTATGGTGGTGGATGGTTGTTATATTATTAAGATATACTACTATTTATAGCATTAACTTGTTAATGCGTAAATTTCCTTTGCATTAATTAAATTCCTTAGTAGTAGGTTCATTTTCATTAGCTTACATTAATCACATTTCATTAATTGTATTATTTGCCATCCATTTTAATTCTCATTCGTAAATATTTTTAATTAAATGGTCTCATTACTTTTGCTTAATTTTAATTAGTATGCATAAACTATTTAAGAAAAATGTCATGTTATTGATGGGTCAATTAATGCTTACCAAACAAATATGTGAAAGATAATGAGTAATCAAACAATAAATACATAGACATACTTTATTCTTTAATGATGTTTAGCGTTTTCAAATCTATGTTGAGTTATGTTTGAGACCTACCTCGCAGGGGGTTGTTGTTGGATCCATAAAGAGGTAGGTGATTGGTATGATTTAGGATGGGACCATCCTTGACCCTTCAGGAGTTGAGGAAGGCTAGGTTGTTAGACATGATCTCTATATTAAACTTAGGCTTGTCTGGTTATTGGATTGGTTATATTTGGCTTTGACAAGGAGGTTGCTATCATGTTTGTTGGGGTTGTGGGCATGGAGGGCCATGAAATCCCATTGGTTTCTTGAAACTAGCAACCTAGCTTCTAGTTGGCTAGGAGGAATAATCCTAGTTTGGGTGGCACTATTGATGGGATTACCAGGCTGGGTTGGAGCAACAAAAAAGATATCTTGACTAGAACTGAAGGTATTCTACATGTTGTTACCCATTATTTGGGTTGTTACTGCTTATTTAAACATTACCATGAGGTTAGAAATAATATATAAATTAATTGTATATGCTATGAATTTAAAATTAGAAAGAAGCATGCTAAACAAGCCAAATAAAAAAATTACATAGTTAGATCACATTGTTAGATTTAGAAAATTTAGAAATTGTTTATTAACTTAACACCCATCACTAGGATGGGTGTTACGTATTTTGTCCCATGCGTATATCACAAGAATTGCCTTGTTAAGCAATATAACAAAGTATTAGCATGACTAGATTGCAGTGACATAACTACATCATTGAGTAGTAGGGCCAACAATATGCCATGAGGAATATCATTGCATTTGTGACACATCACCACTTTTTCCATTGGGACCTACACCAAGTTGTTCACTGCAATGCACAATCGACATTAATGATTGTAGATGATTTTGGATCTCTAATATAATAACCAAATCCACACATATACACTTTAACAGTTTCATAGGGCGAACCTCTTTTTAATGTGATTTCTCCCATCATCAACGTATATAATATTCGACCTTAAAGAGATAATTAAATCTATTTTTACGCCGTAAGGAATTTTTCTCCTAAGTTCTTCGGAAAAGCACTGTTCATTTTGTCGTCTATTCAACCAACCGTTCTCCTTCGTGTGTCTTCTTTGTGATCTATTGGTTCTCCACGTGTCTCCTTCATGATCCGCTAGTCCTCCGCATGTTTTGAAATTGACTTGTATAAAAGTTGGGCCTTCTGGATGTTTTGGAGGTAAAGGTTAGAACCCAGTTCAGGATCCTTCGCAAGTGACACCATTGATGGTTGGACCTGCCACTTAACCCACATCCCTGCGTGTCTCCTTCATGATCTGCTGGTCCTCCACATGTCTTCAAATTTAGTCTGTATAAAACTTTTGTGCTGATAGTCGGGCCTTCTGGATCTTTTGGAGGTAAAGATTAGAACCCAGTCCGGGCTTCTCCGCAAGTGACAGCATTGATGGTTGAAGGTTTCCGGTCGTTGCCTTGCTCTGTCCTCCCATTTCATTGTCCTCCCATTTCACCTGCAAGTTTCAGTGTTCGCGTGTTTTCCACCTCTTTGCTGAGCATTATTCATAAGCTTTGTCGTGACTCTTGAGTTGCTCATTCCTACGTTGTGCTCTGGAATATGCATCAGATTATGTAAGTGAACTGAATATTGGGTTTTTAAGAATTATACAAATTTTGTACCAGTTAATCTACATTCTTAATTAACACTGTATTTGGATTTCAGATTCTTTGTGGACGATGTCCCCATCAGAGTTTTCAAGAATAGCAGGGTCTTAGGAGTGAGGTATCCGTTCAACCAGCCAATGAAAATATACTCAATCCTGTGGAATGATGATGACTAGGCTACAAGGGGTGGGCTGGAGAAGACAGATTGGAGCAAGGCACCCTTCGTTGCATCATACAAGGGATTCCACGTGGATGGGTGCGAAGCTTCTGTGTCAAACTCGACCTGTCCAACTCTTGGTCGTCGATGGTGGGATTAGAAATCCTTTGAAGACCTTGATGGAATGCAATGGAGAAAACTGAAAGGGGTTCGTGATAGGTAAACCATATACAACTACTGCGCTGACAAAGGGAGGTATCCTGCAATGCCTCCAGAGTGTACCAGAGACCGTGATATCTAGTGGCAGAGTCTTATATATAATATATATTTATGTATCTTCTGTAATCTATTCTTATTAGGTATGCTTTGTTATTCATGTCATCGTTGTTGTTTTGCAGTAACAAAATAACTTGTCCTTGGGTATGTTTCCACATATGTATAGCTAGACATAGCTTATCCATATAGTTCAAATATTTATTCTTTTTATGTTCCATAAGCTCTTTTGAGTGATATTGTGCATTACAGATTTTGCTCTTTAAAAAACTAGTAAGACTTCTGGTTAACTGTAGATTGAATGCTTAATAGAGTAATAAAAATTTTCTCCCAGAGATTGGAAGATATTTAAGGGTCTGGTAAACCTGAATACAATTTTCTATACGAAATCGTCCGCAAAGAAGTTGCAGAAGGAACGAAAAAGAAGCCATTGAGTTGCACAAAAGCCATCCTGTGGCTAACAAGGTGCAAGATCAGTATTTTCTAATGTATATTTGTTTCAAGAAAATTCAGAAAGATTATAAAGATCTGAATTCTTGTTGTATTTGGGGAATTTGAATGGGATTTAAAGGGCCATGGATTTTACCGTTGTACTACTTCAAGATCTTTTGGAGTAGCCAGAGTGGAGTATGAGGCAGGCTGTTGAACACGCATATAATATCACATTAAAGAGATGGCATAGTTGGATTTCTGCAGCAGCCTTCAATGTGAGCTTACTACAATGTTCTTTCTATTTTTCCAGATTTTACCAAAGTTAAAGATGTTACTGTGCTCTATATTGATCCGAAAAGTTATGTATAGCAGGTAGGTTTGAAATTGATTCCTGAAAGGGAGAAGTTCATTGAGCTGTTAGGAGACCTGAATGATGATATTGAGAAATCCATGTCAGCTTTGCCTCCTCATCTACAGGAAATTCACAAGTTTCTGGTAAGTTCAGGATTTAAAATAAATTGTAATGTTTCTAGCGGAATATAGTTATGTAGAAGTTAACTTGATTTGATCTTTCAAAATGAAGAGCAAAGCTAGACGTTTCATAGATTGAATTGGACGAAACTATAGTTTTGTGTGTATTTTTTGTGCAGCAAAGCCTCCGTTTGGACAGGATGAAATCGTCATGAGTTCTATGAAGGTGCTCTTCACTCCCCAGTTTGTTCAGGATTCAAACTGTTAGGTAAGAGATTTGAGTCTGAGTTCTACATCTTCTAAACAACACTATGTATACTGTGTACAGATTTTGTAGGTCGATTTAACTGTTCGGGTACACAGGGTACTCCCAAAAGACAAAACAAAACACCTTCAGATACCACTTCACACAAACAGATCACAGATCAACACACCGATGTTTGTCACGTGGTTAAAACCCTCAAGAGGGAAACAGTCCACGGCCCCAGCCAAATAGCTACTTGGAGCAATTTATTATGCAAAAGAAAGAAAGTTACATGAGCTTCTCATAATCGATCAACTAGCCAAGGACCCTCTATGCTCTTTAAATAGAGATCATAGACCAATCGGGTGTTAAGCCACGGATCAATGGTAGGTATGATCTAAGAGAAGTTGAACCGTCGGATCACTCTATGTCTAGAACATATCGTGACCATCGGATTAGAATATTTACAAATGCATACTAATGCATACTAAAGAAACACACTTTTACCTAACGGATATATTACACAAGTTGATCTTAACTAACTCCTAAGTGTCCAAATACCCTAACATCCCCCCTTAAGAACAACTTGGGATGGGATTGAAGGATTTACAAAAGTGACACTATTAGGAGAAGGAAGGAGGCATTAGAGCCTATCCCCCCTTAAGGACACATTCCTGAACTCCTAACATTGACCGAAGTTTAGAAAACTTTGGTTCTATAAGAGACTTGGTGAAGATGTCTGCAACTTGATCATCTGTAGGGCAATAAAGCACTTCAATAACACGATCATGAATAAGATTTCTGATGAAGTGCATGTGTAGCTCAATGTGTTTGTTGCGCTGATGTAGAACTGGATCTTTGGCAAGCTTGATGGCACTTTGATTGTCACACCAAAGTGGAGTAGGCTGCTGCTGCTCGAATCCAAACTCTTAAAGGATCTGTCGAAGCCATAAAGCTTCCTGACTGGCATTAACTGCTGCTTGATATTCTACTTCTGCTGAAGAAAGAGCAAGAGCTTGTTGTTTCTTACAAGCCCAAGTGACAGGTCCAGATCATAGACTGAAAACATAACCTGCAGTAGACTTTTGATCATCAGGATCACCGGCCCAATCTGAATCAGTGAAACCAACCAACAAAGGTTTCCCCCCTGTACTATAATGAATCACAAACTGAATTGTACCTCAAATATATCTAAGTATTCTTTTTGCTGCTTTCCAGTGACTTTCATGAGGAGTTTGCATATAACGGGCAACACGACCAACGGCAAAGGAAAGGTCGGGACGGGAATGAGTTAAGTAAAAAATACTACCAACAAGCCGATGATACAAGGTGGCATCTACTTCAGGGGAAGTACAAGTGGCAGAAATTTTGACTCCAGACTAGAAGGGAGAAGGGGCTGGTTTACAATCTTCCATATGGAAGCGACGAAGAAGGTCACAAGCATACTTAGACTGGGAAAGAAAGATTCCTTCTTTGGTTTGCAAGACTTGGAGACCAAGAAAATAATGCAAATGTCCTAAGTCTAACATTTCAAAATTTTGCTTAAAACTGGATTTCACATGGGTTATAAGGTTAGGGTCACTACCAGTAAGGATAAGATCATCAACATAAAGAACAAGTATGAGGAGATGGTTTCCTACTTTCTTGGTATAGACATCGGGGTCAGAATGGCATCTAGAAAAACCAATGTCAAGGAGAAGCTATCCATTTTGGCATACCAAGCTCTAGGAGCTTGCTTAAGGCCATATAAGGATTTCTTAAGGAGACAAACAAGGCTAGAGTTATTCTGAACATATCCAGGAGGTTGTTCCATGTAAATTTCCTCATGTAAATCACCATGTAAGAAGGCAGACTTGACATCCATTTGATGGACTTCCTAGTTATGTAAGGCTGCAAGGGAAAGAACAAGGCAGATGGAGTTCATTTTTGCTACAGGGGCAAAGGTTTCATTGTAGTCAATCCCTTCAACTTGGGAAAAACCTTTGGTAACTAATCTTGCCTTAAGTCTTTCAACACTTCCATCTGATGCATACTTAGTTCTGAAGACCCATTTACATCTGACAAGTTTTCTTCCTTTTGGAAGAGGAAAAAGATCCCAAGTATCGTTCGCCATTAAGGAACGATATTATTCATCCATAGCTGCATCCCAATCTGGATTTCCTGAAGCTTCTGCAAAAGTTTTTGGATCATGATTCTCAAAAATTTGAGCCAAAAGAGAAGAGGATCGCTGAAATTGAGAATGTGTTCGACGTTAATCTCTAGGATCACCTGCAAGATCACCAGCTGCTTCACATGTTGAACGGACCCATCGAGGAAGTATTGGTGCTGGTGCAATTGGAGGAACATGGGCAGACGGAGGTGGATTTTCATCCTCACTGTCATCATCAGAAACTGGAGTTGGAAACATGTCACGGAAGTTGGAAGAAGAAGAAGAAGGCACAATCGTCGAATCAGGCTCGCAGGCCAAAGATGGCACAGCCGCCAAGTTAGGCTCGCAGGCCAAGAGATTTTCATCAAATTTAACATCTCTTCTAATGATTATATCATGAGAATGTGGCTGAAGAAGTCTACAACCTTTTACATCTTCAGAATATCCAACAAATATGCACTTTTCACTTTTAGGCTGCAATGATTTCCGTTTTTCATCCGGAATGTGAGTCCATGCTTCACAACCAAACACACGAAAGTGACTTACATCTGGTTTAATTTTACTCCATGCTTCTTCCGGTGTTATACCTTGTAAAACTTTAGTGGGTGTGCGATTAACTATGTAATTTGCACAATTTATGGCCTCAGCCCAATATTGAAGACTTAGTCCCTTAGATTGGATCATACAATTAGCCATTTCTTTTAAAGTGCGGTTCTTTCTTTCAGCTACACCATTTTGTTGTGGTGTATATGGAACACTGTGTTGTTGTTAGATTCCTTGTTAAGTGCAAAAAGTAGTGAACTTGTGGTTAACATATTCTTCTCCATTGTCAAATCTTAACTTAATAATTTGATGACCAGATTGTTTTTCAACAAGGGCCCTGTGTACCCGAAAAGGTGATGACCCAAAGTTGTTAAATTTGTACAACCTGGTAATATCATCAACAGTTCTAGTAGCAAGGACATTTTGAGGATTTTTAAAATCCTTGATTACAACTTGCTGAGGTGTAAACATCACAGTTTTACCTTCACCTGAATGACTAATTTGATAGACTGATAACAAATTGCAGGAAATTTTTAGAACACATAGTACATCACTAAAATGACCATTTTCTACTCGAACTGTTCTAGATCCTACAACACTTAGAGATCTATCATCACCAACAAATATTTGTTTAGTGTTACATTCATGCATAGTAGAAAAGATGCCTTGATCCTTAGCCATATGATAAGATGTTCCAGAATCAATGAGCCATTCATTTGAAGTAGAAGAAGAAAATGCAATATAAGAGTAACCAGAAGCACAAAGTGCATGTCCATGAGAGTTAAATTCTGAAGACGAATCTAGGCTGATGTGTTGCTTCTTCATTGTTGCTTCCAAGGCTGCCATCTTCTTAAAACATTTAGATTCATCATGATTATATTTCCCACAAAAATTGTAATGACGCTCAGTCTTCTTTCTTTTATGCTTGGATCCTTTGTCATTTTTTGAAGAAGGAGCTGACTGAGAGGGTTTGGGACCCTTGTTGTTTGGCTTATTATTGCGAAAAATCTGTTTCTTGGGAGGCTTGGACTTTTCTTTCTGTTGGGACAATAAGGCTTTCCCAGATGTATCTGCATTGTTAATTATTCCAAGATGGATGAGCTTATCTTGCTCTCTAATTAAGGAATCACAAAATGATTCAAGACTAGGCTCTTGATAGCTAGCTGCAGTCAAGGATTCTTTCATGAAGTAGAATGTAGATACAAAAACAGAATATGCAAGTCCAAGTTTGGAAAGAATATGATAAATACATTGTTTGTCTTCTTTCTTAATCTTGCATTCTGCACATAAGAGTCTAAGAGTTTTATACTTAGATAAATAGTCTTGAATGCATGAAAAATCATTTGGATTCAAGGAAAGCAACTCATTCTCAAGTTGATGACCCCGAATTTCATTATGTTTACCAAACACAGATTCCAACTTTTCCCAAGCTTTATCAAATTCATCAATGCCAGATATGTGGAATCGCAAATCAGTAGAGATTGACATCCCAATTAATCCACGAGCTTCATCGCATCTATTTATCCATTTAATTTTCTTATCATCATAAGTGGGTTCTGTTTCTTTCCCTGAGGTTATCTTGAAAAGTCCCCTACTTCGCAGAACATCCTCCACACGAGATTTCCATGAAAAATAGTTAGAACTTTTAAGTATAGTATCACAAGGGGTGGTTATATTGTAAAATAATGGCTGAAAGAATAGAAACTAACTGTCTGGATGCAAAGAGCTCGAAAAAATATGCGGTTTTAAAAAAAACGGATTCTGGATGATAAAGTTATGCTTGATCAAAGAAAATGTTGAAGATGTCCCCAATAGTGACGTAGCAGATATTAACTTGACCAACTAAAAAAAAGAAGCCCCCTCTTCCCAAGATCAACCTTTGACAATCACTTTTACAATAAAGTTGTTTTGAAGTGAATCACTTTTATAGAATAAGTGATGTTCACTTTTACAATAATATGACTTTTAAATAGTGCGGCAATAAATTAAAAAACTTAAGTGACTCACTTTTATTTTATTTTATTTATGTGAGATGCACTTTTACAATAAGGTAACTTGAAAATAGAAATTGTATGCACTAAAAAGTAGCTTGATAAGACTTGAACTCAAGACTTATCAAGGTGTAAAGCAACTTTGAACCAAGTGAGCTAAGTTTAAAAGGCACGTAAAAGTATGGAAAGAGGAAGGGGGCTCTGTTTTTTTTTTTTTTAACTCTTCTCTCTCGTTTTCCATGCCTACTTTCTTTTCCTGCAAATCACAAAAAAAAACGAAAAACAAAAACAAAAAAAAACTTTTTTTCCACATAATAAGGTTAGATCTAGGTTAACTTACCCGAAAAGTCTACGTTTTCAAGTTTTCTCGTTGTTTCTAATTTGTCGTGATCACACAAGGTGCACGGTAAAGAGCATACGTAGCCGAAAGGACAAGAAAAAAAAATTTCTCTTGTTGTTTCTGATTCGCCGCGATCACGCAAGGTGCACGGTAAAAAGCATACGCAGTCAGGAAAAACAACAGTCCGAGACTAAAACATAAAAGATCTAATAATAAACTGATAAAATATGAGAGATTTAAAAAAAAAACAAATCTGTCACTATAACATTATACCTTCAGATTTGCTGAAATTGGTGTTTCTAGAGCAAACGGAAACGGTTTTCGGTGAAACGAAAACTATTTCACAATGGAAAAGGTGCTTCGGACGCAATGGAACAGCTTCCACAACCCACAAATGCACAGAAAAACCAAAACCAGAAACCCTTTCAAAGTTTCGGCAACACCGGTTCCAGGTCTTTATTAAAACCAAAAGCGGCTCTTCATAAAAGCTATGATACCATGTTCGGGTACACAGGGTGTTGCCAAAAGACAGAACACCTTCAGATACTGCTTCGCACAAACAGATCATAGATCAACACACCGATGTTTGTCACGTGGTTAAAACCCTCGAGAGGGAAACAGTCCACGGCCCCAGCCAAATAGCTACTTTGAGCAATTTATTATGCAAAAGAAAGAAAGTTACATGAGCTTCTCATAATCGATCAACTAGCCAAGGACCCTCTATGCTCTTTAAATAGAGATCATAGACCAATCGGGTGTTAAGCCACAGATCAATGGTAGGTATGATCTAAGAGAAGTTGAACCGTCAGATCACTCTATGTCTAGAACATATCGTGACCGTCAGATTAGAATATTTACAAATGCATATTAAAGAAACACACTTTTACCTAACGGATATATTACACAAGTTGATCTTAACTAACTCCTAAGTGTCCAAATATCCTAACATTAACAAGGAATTTTCATCTAATATATAGGTTGTTTCACATTCCTATGGAGATGTAATTCTCTGTGACTTTATTTCATTGGGTAATAAGAGTAGCTCCCATTGCCAGATACCGTGTAAAGATCTTGGTAGCTGGAATAAACAAGAAAATTAGAAATCTTGGTAGCTGGAATAAACAGGAAAATTCAATAATGTTGACTTTCAGTTCCAAATTAATACATTTTTCCTTTTTTATTCATTTGAACAAACTTTAAATTTCTATGTTTTCTTTCTGAAATTGCTTTGAGAAACATACCCATTAATATACTCTTTTACTTTTTTTGTTCATTTCTCTATGAAGTTGAAGTTGCTTTGGAAAACATACCCGAAGGTAAAAACATGGACTTCCCTCAGCTTTTTGTCAGATTCTAGGGGTATCTATTCGCCAAGTTCGTCTTTCTTTTCATTTTGTTTAAGCTGGTTTGAGTAATATCCCCTAGGTTGAAAGCTACGCTGCAAAACATGAATTTCTTTTGGCTTAAATGCCATATTTGAAGGGCATATATTCTCTCAAGTTTGTTTGAGACTTGCTTTTTGACGAACCCTTTGGTTGTTCGAGACTTGCTTTTTTGCTTCATCCCTTTTTGACAAACAATTTGTTTTTTTACTTCATCAATTTTTGACAAACCATTTGGGTAGTGTAGACAATAGTGAGAATTGGATAGTTTCAGTGATATAGAATTTTGGTATGTGGAACGGGAAATTTTGTTGGGAGATGTAAATGATGATGGCTATGTTCCTATCAGGCCGCCTTCTCAGCGTCAAGAAGATAAATGGTGGTTTCCTACTCCTAGAGTCCCTTCAAATGGTCTGCCTAATGGTGCAAGGAAGCAGTTACAACATCATCGAGAATGTATCAACCAGATCCTTAAGGCAGCTATGGCAATCAATAATCAAATCTTTTCAGAGATGGAGGTTCCTAGTAGTTATTTAGAATCCCTTCCAAAGGTATACTCTTTTCAAGGCTAATCAAGTATAAAGTTTTATTGTAGATGTCTGGACATCCATTGATCAACTTTTTTACCTTGTAATCCTTCAGAATGGAAAAGAGAGCCTTGGGGATATCATTTACCGCTACATAACAACAGAACAGTTTTCCCCGGATTGTCTTCTAGACTGTCTGGACTTGTCATCTGAACATCACACCCTAGACATTGCAAATCATATAGAAGCTACAATGCATGTGTGGAAACAAAAGCTTCATTCAAAAACACACACAATGGAAAAGTTATCAAACCTGGCTCCAAGTCTTCCTGGGGCAAGATGAAAGATTTAGTAGGATACGCAAAGAGGAGAGAACTTCTTGTTGATCGAGCAAAAAGTATTCTACTATCCTTGAAGCAAAGGTTTCCTAGCTTGTCACAAACCGTTTTGGACATGAACAAGATCCAGTACAATAGGGTACCTTCTTTAATCAATCTGCTCCCTTAGAACTGAAGTTTTGCAAGTACATGATTCTTCATAGTGGATTTTTGTCATTTAATTGTGGTGTAGAAGTGAACACAATGATATATTAGCTAGATAAAGTTTTGATCTGGAGCAGTAAATATTGTTTTTGCATGGGCTGCATAGTAAGGTAGGCAGTAAACATGTTTTAATTAAGCATAAGGCATTTGTATGTATATCATCCTTTTAAAAATAAATGTTAGCAGTTTGAAGGTTTCTTCAAGTTTTTTACAAACTCTTACCACAATCAGTTTACTTGCAGGATGTAGGCCAATCAATTTTAGAAATCTATTCAAGGGTGCTAGAGAGTTTGGCATATAACGTTATTGCTCGGATCGATGATCTTATCTTTGTGGATGATACGGTCAAAAAGTCTGTTGCAGAGGAGCATTTCTCTATTATTGCTCCTATTTCTCGTTGTTCTAATAAAAGAGTTTCTACACCATTTTCAATTCATTTAACCTCCAGCCCTCCATATGCTACTCCATTTGCTACCCCCACGCCACAATCAAGTCCACGGGGGGCACCTATTTCCCTTTTTATTAGCAGCAGAGCTAGCGATGTCCATGATTTTTTTCCTCAGAACAGAGGCCTACATCAATTTCCCAGTGGCGAGAAGAAAGTTGGAGATGCCAACATCAACGTCAATGATAATGAGTTTGTAAGCATAAGGAAATCTATTTTGGCGGAATTAGGCAAGGCCTGGTCATACACTAAACATCAAGGAAGTAGGAAAGACTTAGTGATGCCACGTAGCCCTTAACTGATATAGATTTGGTCATTTGGGGTGGTGTAACGGTGAACTCGACTGCTGTAAAAACATTCTTGAGGCTTATTCTTTTGTGTAGTGGCAAGCAAAAGTATGGACAATGCAGGGTTTCAGGATTGTATCCATTTGATGGATTAATTTCCTCTTCTTACAATTGGTGGAGTTTGAGCAAACTGCACATTCTCTTTGACAGGGATTTGATCTTTACTTCTCTATACATTCAGCTTCCACTAATGTATTTATTGGACATTTAAACGCATAGAATTGTGGCTTACAAGATCATGTGGCACCATGCTGCAAGTGATTTTCATCACTATATTCTTTGTATATGTATTTCGGATTGGGTCGTTTTTTAACCGAATGCCTTAATTGAGAACTTCGTATGTTTCCTAATGAAATTGATGAGCATAAATGTTCTGATCACAGTGATATTCTCATCGGCGTTATTTGATCTTCAAGATCTGTGCTTCACCGTGTTTCGTGCGACACACGGGCATAAATGTTCTGATCACAGTGATATTCTCATTAGCACCGCTTGGATTTTCAATATTTCTGATTCCCCGTGTTTCTTGGGATCCGAGTGTGAAATCCTATTAATTGTCTATACTACACTACATAGTTTAGATGTGCCCACTGCCCATGTCTAGGGCCCCTCTTCAATCCCACACCTAAGCAGTGTTTGTGGACTGTACATCCCACAATGGAATCTGGATCCCACACTGGAACCTGGATCCCACACTTCACATCTTTAACATGATAAATGTACAGAATATTAAAATTGAAATGATGTGCCTAGATGATTGAGTTGAGGCATTTGGAAGGGACTTTCTTCTAAAATAATAATGAAAACTGCTTAATACTCTATCACATTGATGTCACCTTTAAGCATCAACCCAACTTCTGCATTAAAAAAAAAACTTGAAACTTTCAGATAACTCCTGATCCTGGCTCTGTCAGACTAACCTAACCACCTGTTACCTGTAAATTAAACTGCTTAATACTATCACATTGGTGAAATTTATCTTTAAGCATCAACCCAACTTGTCACTTGTGCATTAAAAAAACTTAAAATTTTTAGATTTACCAAAATTAATAAAATTGTTGAGCTTCTAAATGTCTAAATAAGGCCTGATCCTGACACTTTCAGACTAACCTGACCACCTGTTACCTGTAATTGCTAATTTTTGGTTGTTAGTTTCTACTCAGTATTGTTGGAAGTGATAACAATCAGGTGGGTGTATTTAGGTTGGACCAAAGATTTTGGTTTGGTGTGGTGATGGGAGTATGATTATAAATTCTAGGGCTTGCACAAGCAGTGGATCATGTGCTTCAACCACTCAATTTGTTGCATTACTAAGACCCTATATCACCCAGTTTGTGTTCGTGTTTGATAAGGAAATTTGAAAGAATCGCCACTGGAAATAAATATGATAAATTTTGTCATTAAATTAAGCAAAGATAGTGAAGCAAACTTTGTTATAACATCCATCCAGAAAAGATATAACAACATCATTTATTTTCTAGGAAATGAATCTTAATAAATATTGTGTAAATGTTATAAAGGAACATGATCTTAAATTTTTCGTCAAATATGAAATTCGCCTCTGCTTTAGGTTCCACGAATTTAAAATTTTCATAAAAAATTGGACAAATGCGGTGACTAAGCTATTAACCTTGCCAAGTCTTATCGAGCTGTGAATCCTTCTCGAAGAGAGGACTAATTTTGAAAATTTGGTGCATGGCTGTCAGCTCCTCACAATCAGGTATTGGGTTAAGACCTCCAATGAGCACAACCCTTCATTTAGTTGCCATAATGAAGATTAGAATCCTGAACAGACTGCTGGGCATATGAATATGGCATCAACTCACCGTGCCCCTTATCCCAGAAATTGAAATAAGACAAATGGTGCAAGCATTATCCAGAGCGATTGCCCTTGTAAGTGGATTGTAGGCCACTATTAAATCCCACGGCTTAAACTTGGAGAGGCATTGGGAACTTCCAAGCTGGAAAGATGCAGTGTCAGAAGGAATTTCCAATAAGCAGTGAAATGCTTAGAGATTAGAAAGGACACCAATGGAGAAAACCCTCTTCCCTTAAATCATTAGATGTCATGTTGGGCTATATGGTCTGGTTATGTAGTTAAATATCAAGAGTGATACATTTCACAACGTTTAAGATACAGTGATCCTGTTTCATAGACCTCAAACTACTCTTCTTTTTAGTGGCCAGGGTTTTCCAAGCCTGGTTCTTGTAAATGTGTAAATCTCTATCATGTTAATAATAAATTAACTTCAAAGGTAAAAGTATATATTTATAGGATATGGTTATTCAAATTGATTGTTAAAAAGAAAGAAGGAAGAAGAAGTATAGCTCCACAATTTTCAATCTGCATCATAACTTGCATATGTGAAAGAGGCCATTTCATCATAGATAAGTTGGGATAAGTTTGACTACTGATTGATCCATCAATTTGTATCTTTGCAAGGGAGTCAGTTAAGGATTTCTGTTTAAAGGTAAGTCGTGTAACTTGTGCAGAACTGAACTAAATTATGACATTCAAGTAAATTGCAGAGACTCGCTTTATACTAACATGGCATAAAAATTGTTTTACTGAAATATATGATGCTTCAGCCAGTGCAAAATGGCCCTTAGGAATTTGGGAGTATTTCTCCTTCCAAAATTGAATTCTGTTGTTCTTTCATTTTTGTTTTCTCATGAAGGCAGATTATTTGTTTGATGAGATAAGTTACTTCATATTTTGTTTATTACGAATTAAATTCTCTGTTTTTGGTGCAGGCAACTTGTTTGCTCTGGGGCTCTTCTTGTTCCCAATGTAAGTTTCCACTTCTGATATCTACTTCACCTGTAATAGCAACCACCCATTTCAGTGTCACTATCCATAGACTTTTATATAAAGCTAAGTGTCATTATGATTACTACTTTTAACATGGTACAATGTAGGAAGTGACCCCAAATCTCTCGTTGACATTTCTTTTGTTCTTTTGATCTTAATCTTTCAAATCAATATTAATACATCTGTGGCTATTGTCATTTGCAGCCCTACATTCAGCAGAATAACAAGAAATAAGTCTACCGAGCAATTTTCAAGCCTCCCTTATATGTTTGCACTCATGAATTGCTTAATTTGCACATGTAATGGCCTTCCTTTTGTATCAGAAAACAATATACTGGTGACCACTGTTAATGGGACAGGAGCCATTTTTTCAGCTATTATACATCTCACTCTTTATTGCACATTCCCAAAAGGAAGCACAGGTATATCTATCAGTTCTTGTTTTGTGGAAAGTTTATTTTATATTTGCTTGAACATATTTGTATATTCCTGTGCTTGATATGTTGGCTAATTAATTGTATGTTAGACTTTAGTACCCTAGTGTAAGCCTACGGTAATAAAATTATGCTTATATACTCTTATTATATTATATATCTGGGATATACATTGCCCACACAGACACACATGAACAACATATATATATGGTTGGATTTATACTAAGAAATTCATGTACAACATGAACTGTATTTGATAGGCTCTGCTGATGTTCATGGTTTGACAATTGTGGTGGCAAGAATACAAATTCTCTCATGAAAAAATATATTTTTAAGAAAATGGTTAGTATAATTGATTTTTGCCTTTTTCAAATGGCAGGTTAAAATGGTAGCAGTGCTTTTGTTGGTTATGGTAATATTTACCTCAATAGTGTTGGTGACGTATGAGTTTATGAAGCAACCACTACGAAATATGTTCGTTGGCTTTCTTAGTGTATTCTCCCTCATCAGCATGTTTGCATCGCCTTTATCTATCATTATACAAGCCTCTCGGTATAAGACAATCATTACCTTTTATCGTCTCTGAAATATTTGTCTTGCATTTCTTGTCTCTGAATTATTTCAACGTAAATTTCTACAAAGGAAATCTACCTTAATGTACCAGTATGTAGAATGTGATTTTAAACAATTACAGTGAGAAGGTCATTTTGCTTAGTGCCACCTTGACTAACTGTTAAGTTAAGGTGAATTTAAGAAACAGTGATGAGATTAATCACCAAGGCAAAGTAGGGCTAAAGTATTAGGAAATTGAATATAAATATGTGATATCCCCACAACTAACCTTAGTAGTATTACTATTTTGTGGATAGCGGGCCTTGGGAATTTGGGAGCTGCAGAAAATCAATGGATGGGATCAAGTCCTATTTTGAAAATGATTTCTGCTGCTTAGTGATGATTCTTAGAACATGTTGTAACAAAGCATAGACTTGTCCTTTGATTTGCAGAAGCTGGTAATTGAAACAAGCAGCGCGGAATATATGCCATTTAATCTCTCTCTTTCCACCCTTTTGATGAGTGTATCCTTCTTCACATATCGATTTCTTGGCCAAGATCCTTTTGTTTATGTAAGTATATGATCCCATTCTTTCATTGTATTATATGTTAGAACTATTCACCCATTAGAATGTAGGTTTCGCGCACCTCATCATTTTCAATGCTCATTAGAATGTAGGTATGAGCCGCTTTTATCCATGGACGCCATCTCAGCCTATCATTCTGCATTTCGGGCTACTAATGAGCAGCTCTGATGATTCTATGAGTGGCACCATGGCTATTACCGTGCTCGTAAGGGGCAAAACTCTATATGTTGCGAATGTAGGGGACTGTAGGGCTGTTATCGCACAGAGAACAAGGGGATATAATGAAGTCGAAGCCTTGGATCTTTCCTGTAATCAAACTCCTTTCAGTGATGATGAATATAAGCAGTGCAATCATAGGGTCATGACATTTGTTCTGTTAGTACACTATGCATCTGGTAATTTCTCCTTAATTCTTTCTTCATAACTTTAGTGTTTACCTCTAGCCTAGGTGGAGCTTTTATCTAGCAATCATGATCTCGGCACAACATATTCTTTTTGTAGAGCCTTTTGAATATTTATGTTAGTAGACTACAGTAGCTTTTGATTATTTGGGTGTTTTTCCACAAATTTTCGTCCGTTTGTTGTCGTTTGGCTGTTTATAGAGTCCAGTTGTTGATGATTATTTGAATATTATTGTCACAATTTCTCATAGGCTGTCATTTGGCTGCTTGTGCTTTGGGGGTATGAATGTGTATCATTCTGTGCATTTTGTGAACAGAGAAATAGAAAAGGGTAATTTCATTTCTCTCCTAATTCAAAACATTTTCCTAGCTTGGTAGACTGTCATGTAGTCCTTAGCTTGATTTATATTAGTGTTGGTATGAAATAAATTCAGATAATGGTGGGTCTGGAGGTCCATAGCCTTACCATTACCCTCCTGCACAACCAACATTTGCACTGGGCACAGATACATAAATCATAAGGTCTTTTCATATGTGTGATCAAGATGGGAGCAGATTCATCAATGACAAAGAGTTGCAGAGGGCTCTGTCTTCGTCCAACCACTCATTCCTCGTCAGGACTGTCCATATCCTCATGAAAATTGGTAACCCATCTTACTTAATTTTCATTTTATAGAGAGGAATTTATATTTAACTAAGTTGTTGGTTCGATCTTACTATTAGTTATGCTACATTCACCTATGCTTACTGATTATGGGGAACCCTTTGGGAAATCATGCTTATTGGCACCTTTATCTTCATGATCTAGACTTCCAATTTTTTTTCATGTGGGTTTTGACTCTGCTGTCTCTGAGATCCAACAATGCGCCAGTCTCTCCCATTTCAAGCAAACCAATGCATTGATATTCCGCAAGCAAAACATCCCAACTCTTCATTAGCATTATCAATGCTTGCTATGATGGCTTGGCTTACAACCATATTCTTGGAATTGTATGTGTTGAACCAATTTTCAATTTCCCTAAAAGCATGGACGTGCTCCCATTTGTTTCAAATTTTACTCTAAATTCAGATGCATTTGTTTTAGAATGCAAACTAAAGCTTCTTACATAAATTGGTCTAGATTATAGATCATCTATAATAAATTTATGTTGTTTCTAGGGATCTTTGATTATTGATGACAAATAGAGATTGGATCTTCATGTTTACGTTTGGTAATGGGGGATGTTCACTTTTACGTCATTAACTAGAAGTGGATTGAAGTGCGTACAAGGTGTACACATCCTAAAAGAGTGAACAACCCAGGTTGAATTGTTTTTATAAATTGCCTCATTCGCTGATCAATTGGGTACAACAAAAGTGTGGTGGTGTCTCTTCATGGTGGCTAAGAGATAGGAAGAGAGAGGCTCGCTATCGCTCAACTGAATCCCTCCCCCGATATGAGCCACAATATGAGGTCAGTATTCTTTTCATGCTGTTGGTGTTATGAGGTTTAACTTATCTATTCATATCTTTCTTCAAGAAGCAACACAGATTATTTGTAGGTGTTAAACCCCAAGATAAATTGCCTCATAATGAGTGCTCTAAATATTTTGGGCCATATTATGCCCTTTTACTGCATGCAAACCCTACATCCCAAATAGTCAAAACTTCTACAACCGGAGGGCCTCTTTAGTTTTTCTTCAACAGTGCTGCTTTTCTTTACCTTCCTTTTCTTCACTTCAATCCATTTCACATGTATCAAGAACTAGCCATTGGAAATTTTATCATCCTACAAACTTGTTGGATGTTCTTTAGCTTCAAGTTCCAGAGGACAAGTTGCCAGCCTACCAAGTATTGTCCTTTGTGGGAGTTTCTTGTGCAATCCCATTATCTATACGAGGACTTAGACAGTTCCTAAAAACTCTAATGTTTGTCCATTGGACCATTTGTCATCAAGAGGCCTTCTGTGTCCTGCTCTGAATATTTATTCAAAGTTTAGAGGTAGTGTTACTGGTTAGGGTTGATGCCATTGCCATTGTAGTCTTGTTGCAGTGCAGACTCCACACTAGTGTTTTGAATCATCCAATATCAACAAATTGTTGTATTTCTTGCATCAAATCATAGTCTGGTGCCCTGCAATCTTCCTTTCCAAAATGTCTTTACAAAGCCATGTTGTCCATTTTACTAGCACTGTAATGCATGTAATTCAGGTCAATGGTTAAAGTGTTTGATCTTTTCCTTCTTTAATCCAAACATAACACATTCTATTGCTTTGATTTAATCATTTTACTTCAGTGCCCCCAATATTCAGCCATTAGGGTTAGGAAAATAGTAGAAGGAATATCCATTAAGATTATTTTAATTTTAACAAATGTTTCTTATTACTTCTTTTTAAGAGGTGTTTTGGGCTTTATGAGTTTGCTTTGATGGTAAAGGGCTTCTCTTACAGAAATTGAAAAAAACTCGATACTTTTGCTTGTTGTCTGTTTATTTCATTTCAGTATTTGGCTTTCACATGAGCTTGTACTGTCTAATCATATTGGAGAATTGTTTGATTGACTGGTTGTAAACACTAACTTGATTGGTTTTCACATGAGCTTGTACATATCATGGAATGCAGAATTCCTATTGTTCTTGTAAATTTTTTGCGTTACTTTTTTTCCTATTGGAGAATTGTTTGATTGACTGGTTATAAACTCTAACTCGATCCTCAAAACAATTATGCATACGATCTGAAGTAGCTAGCTTCATTAATGTGTTTTTTTTCATTGCCAAGGCAAAGGAGGATGCTCTTGTCACCAAGAATATGGTTGCAGGAGAAAGTGTTTACGAAGAGAAAAGGATTAGCGTTCAGGTATGTCGTACAATGGTTTAACTCGTGTAACCTTGTAATTTGATACACTTACAACCTTCAATTTTTTTCTCTCTATTAAACTATGGTATGTTTTTTAAGTTACATCTCATGTCATCATGTATGTATCTTTCCATACTTTCAAAGTGCAATAGATGCATTCTCTTATTTTGTAATATCTAGAGTTATTTTTCAAACTATCTATTGATTAGTATTTTTTGCCCTTGGAATTTATATTGAAGAACTGGCCTCATTATGTAGATCAATAATTGATCTCTTAGGGAGGAAACGATCATTGTTATATATTTGATAACTTCACAACAAACACTTGTTCTGCTACAAAGGTTCTGTAGAATAGCTGGCTTTCCAGGAACTCAAATTTGGAGCTTAATTAAGTATCTGGGAACTTACCTTTCATTAAAATAGTCCAAAGCAATACATCGGGTTCATGCCATCCAAAATATTAAGTCTAATATTAGGATGGGGGAGTGAGTTGGTTAAATCCATCTTGTTGTCTCAAACAATTATATTTTCTCATCTCTTTTTGTATTTCAGTGCTCAACCATGTTAGTTCCAATCAATATCAGGAATCAGATAAGCAAATAAATAAAAAACTTTTAATGGCAAGGAGGTAGTAAGTTCAATGATTAAAAATTCCACTTGGTAAAATGGGAGACAGTAAAGGGTTTACTATAGAATGGGGGACTTGACGTAAACGATGTAAGGCTAATGAACATAGCCTTCGTATGAGTTTTTTAATGTTTTTTTATGTGGTATGGATCTTTTTATGTAGTAAAGTCTTCAAATATATATTTTTATTGTATTTAGATATCCTGTGATTGTAGTTGTAGTTCCAATTGAGCAAGCTCATTGTCACTTTTCCTTTAAATGCAAAGGTTATAGTTGGCATGTGGCTCCTTACTTTCTCTTTCAAGTTGTTACTTAATGGTGTCCTAAAGACATGAAACGTGAATTAGAAACTGTCTAATATCACTATTTAATCTATTCAGATAAAAAAGGGGATACATGGAGGATGGACCATGAAACTGATACTTCTTAGCATATACAAAAAGAAGGAAAATATGTTGTTTTAGTTATAGCAACTATGCTCTCTGATATTTGTGGACCGGGTGAATGGATGTCAATGTCAAAACTTCATTATGAGGTAAACCTTCTTTCTCCCACATATAAGCCTTGGATGAAGCCTGTTGTTTTGTAGTATTTTATTTTATTTTTATGTGAGGCAAGGACACCCTCTAGCTTGTTAAAAATGGAAGTGTGTTGGAGATGACACTGTAGAGGGAATGAGATACATATGCACCCAAACAATGGATAGCAACATTATAAAGGGTTAAAAACAAGTCTTATAATGACCAAGCTGAATGCTCAAACTCTAAAATGGCATCAGTGCTGTTTGGAACAAATTCTATGTGTGCTTAAATTGACCGGTAAACAACTTAAAATAGTAGGAATGTTGCTGAAACTCAGATGTTTGAATAATCTGAATCCACATATTTTTTGGAGGAAGCAATCCCAAGGAAAACCCTATGAGGTTGAGATGATACAATGGTTAAAGACTTCTTGAATATCATGCCACTGTCAAGCATAGTTTCTTGTGACTCCAATTTTGTCTACGTGTAAATGCAGTTTACAAGGTATAATGAATTAGTATTCACCAAAAAATGAATGTTTGGACTTGCTCTCCATGTAGAATGCCTAGATTTCATCCCTGTAGAATTCTTAGAGTTAGGAAAATTATGAATTGTTAGATGCCCTCTGCTTGTAGAGTGGTTATATTTCATCTCTGTAGAATTCTTAGATTTCCTCTTGTTGTTTGTTTATTTCATTTCAGTATTTTGTTTTCACATGAGCTTGTACTCTCTAATTTGATGTCTAAATGATGGACATATCATGGAATGTAGAATCCCTATTGTTCTTGTAAATTTTTTGCGTTCCTTTTTTTCGTATTGGAGAATTGTTTGATTGACTGGTTGTAAACTCTAACTCGATCCTGAAAAAATTTATGCATACTATCCGAAGTAGCTAGCTTCATTAATGTGTTTTTATGTGGTATGAGTTTTTTAATGTATTTTTTATCTGGTCTGGATCTTTTTATGTAGTAAAGTCTTCAAATTCTGACTTCGACTCTTGGATAATTGCATGTCAGTCTGTTCTCTATTAGGCATATTTTTTTACACAAATAGTTAGCTCCTATGGCTCTTGGGAGGAGGCTCAGAGCTACAGTAGTATTTCTCTTCAATTGCTAATAGGTTTTGGAGTGGGAGTCATCTCATTTACTGTAAGTTGATACCTTCCTTTGAAACAATCCAAATTATTGAAGGTTATTAATTTTTGGTCTCTGCATGTATATGGGAGGGAGGGATGGGTGTTATGTCTCTATGTATGTATCATGCACTTATTTATGCTTTTGTCAAGTCAAAATTATTGGTATGATAGGAATTTGATAGACAAGATGTGACATAATCACTTTAAGTACCGATATACATCACTGAAATAGCTCCCAAGCACTTGTGAGGAAGCCTTGGCACGGTCACACGTGATATTGAATAGCAAGACTAATTCATTATATGAAGAATCATTGAAACAAAATTGTGAATCTCATTACTGACTAATTGTTGCCTTTTAAAAACAGTTCACTATCACAGTTGGTATTATGCTGGCATATTCATGTGGGCTATTCCTTGACTGGAGGCCTTTGGCAATCGCTGGTATGTAGGCTTAGTAAGTATAATTTTGCAGAGTCGGTTCATTTTCCTATCTTTAGATTCTTTTAAGAAATCGTCATTCATATTGTTACCCAAAGTGTAGGTATTGCCCCTTGCACCTTCTTGATGCTTGGACTCTTTTTCATCCCAGAATCTCCAAGATGGTTGGTGAGTTTTATATGAGTTAGTTTTCTTCACCAAAGTCATCTGAAGTTCTCTAACATGTCAGTATTCAATGTGACAAGCTTAATGAAAACTTGATTTGGGAAGTCATTGTTTATAATGCTGCAGGCCAAGACTGGAAATCAAGAGTTTGAATCTTCATTGCAAACTCTCCATGGTCGTGATACCGATATCTCCTATGAAGTAGTTGAAGTCAAGGTTATAAAAAGATTTTGCTATAGCATCTATATTCCGTATTCTCGTTCAGTTCTAGTTTCTTGGACATATGCAAAAAGAACTCTACATGGTGATTTGGATCTCTGAAATTATGCTTTTTGTTGAAATTGTGTGATTTTTAATAGTAGATGTGCTTTTTGAATTTGCAATATCTTGATATAGGTGGAATGAAATGCAATAAGAGACCTTGGCTCAATCATGTGTGATCTGCATCTTAGACTAGGTTTCATCTTACAAGTCTCATTTTTCACAGAGTTCTGCTTGCTTGAAATAAGAAAATCTAGCCTTCTCATCAGCAATGCTTTTCATATTGCATTAGCATGGTCGCTTATTTTTACTACATTCATTGTCTTCTCAATTAAACTTCTACATGTTCTGATGAGTAAAATTATAATTCCTTTAGGTGAAAAATAAATTATCTGGATCATTTGGTGCCTCTGGCCTTTTGAGTATTGAGGACAAAAGAAAATTGATACTTTTATTTTGGTTTTGCAGATATTAGAGGCCAGGGCATTGTTTTCAGAGGATTCAAAGAAAATAAACAAGGCCAGATCAACCAATGCTGGAGGAAGCTTGGGTATTCCAGAAAGGAACATTCTCTTGATTCCTCCAAGAGCCGAAGTTTGAGCATTTTTCACCAGTTACAGACATCGACGAAAAGGCATATTCTTTCAAGTATGTATCTCTAGAAACAGTGGCATCATAAATTGTCAATAACTCTGAAGGTGATTATCATATTTCAAGGCAAAACAATTTGTATAATCACACAACGTCTACTGAGCATGTGGAGCATAATGATGAGGATGCAGATGTAGATAATTGCCTGTAGGCACAACCAGGTAAAAGTGATGCATCTGTACATTCTGCAACAAGGTTATCTAATGAGGAGGATATTTCTTTTTGTGATCTGGAAGATGAGGATGACACACTGGTGCAATCAGATTCAACGAATAACGGGTTCACCTCAATACAAGTTCCAATCAATTAGCAGATAATTATAATAAGTTGAAATGCAGACAAGTTGGAACAATAAACAATATAGCTCCTTAATAAAATATGCAAATGATAACACTCCAAAGGTTTTAAGGTTCACTTTGCACAGTTTCTCAAAACCTGATGGACCGAAGGCAATCCTGACTCGTGGAAGCGATGATGCTTGCAAGGGTAAACAAATACCTGTGGTTTTGGCTAGAGATGTAATTATTGATAAATACTTTGTTTGCAATTGTTTCAATCATCTATTGATGGATTGGATGATAATGAATCGTGGCTGGCAACTCATTGTATCATCTAAAATAGTATCATGGGTACTGATATTGTCTTCAATTGTGTCAATTGATGTATGATGGATTGATAGTGGTTAGTTTGGCTACTTATCATACAGTGTCAAGAGTGTTCACCAATACTGTGTTATTACCTTGAATTATCAAATGTATATATATACTGAAATCTTTGCTTTTACTCTTCTTGATGTTCTTTTCTGTATTTATGAAGTGCAGGAAATGTCTTTAAATTTGTACAAGTTTTGCCAAACCATACAGTGCTATCATGTCTACTCCTTGAACATGACTTTTGTTAATGTGAGAAGTTAGAACTATATAAACCGTCGTCAAATGTTTATTTTCCAAGCTGCTTTGACAACCTATGCTAGCACAATTATGAACTTTGGAACCACATGGACAACAAGTAATTCCAGATTATGACTACACATTGGCTTCTTTTCTTCATTAGATATATTTCTCCCGTGCAATGGCATGTTCATTGTATAATGTGATGTTAAACTGTTAATTTTCTGATTTTTCAATACATTGAAGTGCTCCATTTTTTTTTGGTATTACTTGCAATCTCCCACTACCTCGCTTTAATGTTACATTTTTTTTCCTCGCTTACCCGCTAACAACTACCTTATCGACGTATTATTGCACCTTCCTTGGGACAATTGCTAGTATTTACTTTCTTTCTTTGCGACTTAAATTTTTAAATAGCTTAGTCATTCACACAAATAGTTAATCAATAATATAAAATTAGTTGCCCAAATGACCATAAGACCATTAACAAAATTAATCCCTAATTCACTTACTGAGTCTCTCCTCTCCCTCCTTTAGTTACCTATTTTTTCCCAAAAACTATGTTATGGTTCCATCTACCTAGACTAGTCATCCTAGCTAAGCCAACATTTGTTGTAGGGAGTTTGTTGCTTGCTCCACGGGATATTCTATACCACTTTCTTACCCCTCTTTGAGGATTAGTTGGCCCAAGGCTAAAATGTAGTCCTTCTATAGGTTTTGTTTAAGTTAGGTGTATATTTATTCCTTAGGTTTCCCAAGTGTACATACAAAAAAAATTTGTATATAAATTCTTAAGGTAAGATCTTCCCACATTACTAGCTAAGGGCACAAATTTTTAGTTTTTTTTTTGGACTATGGCACAAAAACCCTTGCAACAATAATGCATCAATGAGATCAATCAAGAAAAATGGGCTTTAACAACCTCTATCATAGATCATCATGAACCTTATCACCATTTCCCCCCTAGCTTCAAATATTAGGAGTGATCCAAATGTGAGTGTACTACTGAAATTAACAAGACCATAATAACCACTCTGACAAGTTCAACTTACATACATTGTGTTGAATATATTATGACAAGACATGGGATTAAGTTGGTTTAAACATAAATGAATTCAATCAATGAATAAAGATGGCTGCAAAAGTGTGGACAACAAGTTCATCTCCAAATTCTTATTAATTAAATAAATATGTACACAAGATTATAATAACATGAACCTTTCAAGCAACCGATCAATCAACCAACTACCAACCACCTTGTTCACAATCTCAGGGTGATAAATAATATTAGTAAGGAAAAAGATGCAACACATTTTTTGTTCCTATGTTTTTATCCTAAATTACGTGTGTACAAAATTTCAAAATGAGAAGAGGAGTAGAAGAAAACAATATGTTATGATTGTTGAGTCTGCTCATGTGACAATGTGCTAGGTTGTCCATATGTGTCAATGCACATGTGTTATTTTATCCCATAATTAGATAAAAAGAGTCGAGAGAGCTCTAACTAAATATTTCATAAGGCACAACACTCGCTAAGGTTCTGCAAATGGGGTAGCAATTAGCTAAGTGGGCTTGGTTGTGGGGAAATCTCCACAGTTAAGTGCACTTGAGCTAGAGGAGTCTTGGGATGGGTGACCTCCTAGGAAGTTTTGGTTATCAGGTGCAAGCCATGGAAGTGACATGATGATTGATGTTACATGATTCATTTGTTAGTCTCAATCCTACTTCTTCACCCTTGTGAGCATAACCCGATGCAACAAGTGCTAAGTGGACTATTAAAAAACTGAAAGTTGGTCAATTGTGACTATAATCATGGGATATGGGTCATAGATGAATGAATTACACTACACATATGACCCCAAAAATGATATATATTAGAATTACCTTGTTAAGATAGTATTTGAAAGCATTAACATGATTAGATCACCGTGCCATAACTAATTCATTGAATGGAAATGCCAACATTGCGCGATGAGAAATATCATTGCACTTGTGTCACATTGCCACTTTTTCCACTAGGATCCGTGTCAAGGATATGGGTCATAGATTAATGACTTACATTATGCATATGATCCCCAAAATGATATATCAAAGAACTACCTTATTAAGATAGTACATGAAAGCATTAACATGACTATTTTGCATTGCCATAAATACATCATTCAGTTGAAGGGCCAACACTGTGTGATGAGGAATATCATTGCATTTGTGGCACATTGCCACTTTTGCCACTAGGATCCGTGCCAAGTTGTTCATTGCAATATATAGTCGAGATTGATGATTATACATGAACCTCTAATAAAATAACCAAATCCACGCATCCACACTTTGATAGTGTCATAGAGTGAACCTCTTTTCAACTTGATTTCGTCAATTATAGACTTAGTTAATCTTCAACTTCTTCCAAACTTAAAAAAAAACATTAAATAAATAATTTTACTTCAAATATTGACATTATCTATTGAATTTTTTAAAAATCTTTTTCTTTATTTACAAGGAAAATTTTAAGGATCCATACTCATTTAAAAGTGTATAAACTTTGGCGGATCTTACCCATTCTTAAAATGTCAACTATAAAATATTTGACCATATTTTTCTAAAAATATTTCAATTTCTAAGGATTTTATATAGTTTATACAATTATTTGGTGATTTTTATCATGAAAAGAATTTACCCCAGGAAAATTTGGATACAGAGCTTCAAAAAATGCAAATTGATGAATATTTTTTTGGAAAAAACCATAGAAAAATAGCCAAAGGGCTAAATTTTATCCCTAAAATTTTGCTTGTTTTATTTATATTTTAAAATTTTTAATACTCCATTATTTTTTTCATTGAAGAATGCCAATGCCTGATAATCAAGAGAATGACAGAAATACATCCATTCAAGCAATTGCTTTATCTTCAATGTGTTCATGTAACTCTTTCTAGTGCCATAGACCATTCTTTGCCACTCGTGAACATTTTTATCACCTAGGGTAATGATATGAGGGAGATGTTGTGAGGTAACTTCACCCAACATAACACAATAATGTAGGATTATAAAATAAAAAATTAACAAGTTTCAAATTAATTGAGGTGTAAAAAATTTACACCTCAAGATCTATGTGGTTAAGATTGATTTATACTAGTTATAATTCAATTATATGAAAAGAGGGATCTCACCTACAAACACTTACCATAATCCACTTAATTATTACATACCAGCTCAACAAGAGCATCATGCCACTTACAAAAACTAAATGTTACTAGAGAGAATAATAATCATTCCTATCGACCATCCAAACTACATCCAATAAACACATATAATTATATGATAATACAATACACCAAAAAGACTTGTATCAAGATGAAAGTAGACTTTAGATTTTGAACTTTTATATGGACTTCTCATAACAAACTTGGTGACCGGTGGTCAACTTGGTGTTTGAGGGTGGAATTTGGTGACCATTGGTCAAAGTTTGAATCCCTAATCCGCTGGGTATACTTTTTGAGGAAACATAAATTGAACATTGCAGACATGGAGATACGAGCGAAGATGACTCCGCTCTCAGAATGATTCGATTCGATGCGATCATTCCTTTTTCAAACTCTCGCTCATAATCTTTTTAGTTTCAAAGTTCTGCATTGTACAGCCGTAGAGATTTGCATCCAGCCAAAATTATTTTGGAGAAAAAGCGGAATTTTGGTGCCCCAAATCACCGGCCTCAGAAAATGAAAGGGTTTTACAGGGTTCTATGTTTTATTTGTTTGGGATTTATTACAGTGGTCAGATCAGCTGAAAACAGCATTATTACCATCGGAATCCCTCCGCAAGGTCCCAATGTTTTTATTATTATTTTGCTTTCGTTTAGGATCAACACTCACTTTAAAGATCGGCATTGTGACAGGATTTAATTTCCTTTGTTCTGAAGATGTGCAATTTGATGTTATGTTTGCGTGTTTTAGATGAGAAATTATTTCAGTCCGAGCGAATAAAATGCAAGGACGGTTCGAAATCGTTTTCTCGTGAGCGAGTGAATGATGATTTCTGTGATTGTGCGGACGGAACTGACGAACCAGGTTAGTAAATTTTTATTTTTATTTTTTGGTTCTCTTAAATCTTTCATTGATCGAAGAAAAACGATAGAAGTGATCAAACGTATTGAAGAAAAGGGGAGACATTATGGTTCAATTAATCAAATCCTCATCTCCAAGCCAAGATGAAAATGATGAGGATCCCTACCTGTCAAATATTGACCCCTGCCCATCAGACACGTTGCTTCCTATTTAGCCTTAGTTTAAGTGAAGACTGTGTTGGACATCGTTAAAAAAATGTAAATGACTGAGCTTTTATGGACGCCAGGGATTGTATTTTTAGCTACCAAATTTTGTAACTCCGTGCTGGTTAGGCATCTATGTTCTCACAACGGCTGGGGGGAGGTGCCAATGTGCTTTGCAGGTCCCCTTCACTGTGTCTACTGTGTTTGTGATCTTAGTAGCAATTTTACTGAAAATCAAAATGGTATATTCTTTGCTGAGGATTTTGATTCACATTAATATTACTGTCTATCTAAAAGACTGGTCACAAAAAATGGGGCTGTATTTGTTGAACTTCAATGTATTATACTGTTACTAAAAATGGGGCTGTATTTGTTGAGCACCAATGTATTAAATTGTAACTGAGATATATTCCTAATTATACTTCCACAAATATTCGTTCAAATCCAATTGGATTATATTGCAATCATGATATATTCTAAATTATTTTTTTCCAAGGAAGATTTCACAGGGAAACCCCTTTGCACTTCTCTGCATATTGTGGATGGTACTCAGTGTAAACTCATCGGCCCTGATTACGATGCTCAGTCTGGTAGGGATATCAAGTGAGTACGCAGTAGAGGTAGCCAGCCTGGGGATCGATCCCAGGAACAACTGCACGGAGCACAAACATTTGAGCTAGCCTTCTGGGCTAATATGTTCTGAATTATACTTTCACAAATGTTATATATTCTGGAGGATATCCTTAAGGGATGAGGTGCATGGATGGACATCCATACACGTGGGTTTACATTTTTCCCTCTTGCTTTATAGAGTAAGTCATCTCACTGCCAAGGTTTTGTGCTCGTGGAAGTAGTTTTGCAACCGAGGCAATTTACGGTAGAATAATCTTATTAATGTCCAAGGAATAACAACAAATTAGGTCAATGGGACTCGAAAGTACAGCCAGTCAGTGTAAATGCACAGTGTGAGTGTGGAAAACATCTCCTATTACTATATCAAAAGAAAAAAAGAGATAAATAAATAGCCAACAGAAATAAAAAGTAGTGCTCATGTAAAACTAGCCTGAGCATAAAAATACAAATATCAAGGATGCTGGAGCTAGAAGCAGAATGTGGTGAGAGAAAAAAAGAGGGTGCCCCCAACAAAGTTATCGAACACAAAAAAGGGGCTGATGCACTGTCTGATGATGTTATCTGGAGAATACACGGAGCTGATGGGGCCTGGCTGTGTAATCCTGGGAGGAGCCCTGGGTTGAAGAGGTCCATCTCTCCTAACATCCAAGACCCGGGGGGGGGGGGGGAGAACCGAATGGAAGACTAGCTGTGCGAATGGATTTTGAGGGGAGTATTCTGTGCAGAATGAGTGTTTGTCTGTGTGTCTGTTGGTGAATGGAGTGTGTGCAATTTTAGTTCATGATTTAAATTTGACACTTTGCAGTGGCTAGCCACTGTGCCAAGTTGTTTTTTTTGGTTTCCTAACGTGTAAATGATATGAAGTTAAGTGCACTGTTGACATAAATTGATCAAATGGAAACAACGAGTTTTTTGCAATCTTCTGAACACAATTAAAATCATAAATAGGTAATAGTTACAATGCAATATTTTTCTTGAGCAGATAGCTGTAAAAGGTTCCTACCCAATTTAAAAAGAGGATATGGAAATAGTGTAAATGATATGAAGTTAAGTGCATTGTTGACATAAATTGATCAAATGGAAACGAGTTTTTTGCAATCATCTGATCACATTTAAAATCATAAATAGTTAATAGTTACAATGCAATATTTTTCTTGAGCATATAGCTGTAAAAGGTTCCTACCCAATTTAAAAAGAGGATATGGAAATATATGAACTTTATTGAACGGAGTCATTTGATACAGTGAGGGAGGTATTAATTTTAACTCATAATTCAGATTTGCACTCAAAGAATACAACTTACAGATATAAACTGAAACTCTAGGAGCCACCTAACAAAACTTTAAATCAAGGTTACATGAACCGTGGGTGCGATCGGAATCGGCTAAAGAATCCGATACGGGTGCAACACTCATCCCAAAATTAGGAATCGGGGATTCGGAACCCTTGCCCTAATTAACCTTAATTATCCTATGTAAACAACTTTATATTAGTCAAAACGATGTGGAAGAATCCAATGAAGAATCCGGGAATCCGATTTGGGTGCGGTTAGGCCTAGGGCTGAATTCAGTAACTATGCTTTAAATATGCATCTGGTAAAACCAGTGTTGAAAAACTCTCCGAAAAATCGATCTTTTTAAAAAGTCGTGATTTTTTCCCTAAGTTGAAAAATTGGCTGGAAAAAATCGCGACTTTTTCCAGCAATGCCTAAAATGGCAAGTCTTGACTTTTTTCAAAAAAGTCTTGACTTTTTCAAAAAGGTCTCCATTTTGGCTAAAATTGCTAAAATGGCTAATTTTCCATAAAATTAGCCATTTTATCCTTTTTGTTGTATACCAACACCTTTCTTCTACCATATAAATATTTCAAAACTTTATTGTATTTGAAGGTCAAACATGCAAGGATAAGCTATACAAAATATGTATCCATTTATCAAAGATCACAATGGTAACTGAATTAATTTTTTCCACTAATACGGAAATATTTTGGGCAAACATATTTTGAGGGATCATCATAGCACATTGTAGAGAAAAGAGAGCAATGTTTCAAGTGGTAGATAAGTTAGGGCTAAATGTGAGGCTCATGTCGGAAATTCAATTTGGGAGGAGTGAAAATACATCTATGATTTATCACCAATACAAAACAAGAAATACATTTAATGGATGTCAACCAAATCAATAAAATATACCTTTCAAAAATTAGGTTTAAGTCATAAAATGGAGGGACAAATATTTTTTTTTATGAAAACCTTATATAAACCTAATAATTGGAGTAGGGAAAAATATGAAGTATGAATCGAAAATAGAATAAATTGCGAAGTAAAGAAGATACAATGAAAACGAGAAACAAGTAATAAGTAAAAAAGAAACTTGGGAAGAGAGCATTGATATTAGATAGCTTGATGATAGTTTTCCTCGGATACATTTATATATGTGATGTCATGTTGTATTGATTATCCACTTTTGAGTCCTTGATTGGACAACTATGATGTTTCAGGATACAATATCGACTTTGATGTATCATTTTACATTTGGCATGACTGCATGATGATGATATATATCAGTGCTTTCTCCATATTTATGTTCCAATGTGTTTATCCGATGTTATTGTTGCTTTAAATGTTTAAAATTCTGAAGAAAATGTATGTATTTTGTATTTTTTAATGTTTGCCGACTTTTGCTGATTTTTCTCAATTTTTTCGCCGATGTTGCTGAGAAGTTGTAATCGGGACCCTTGCCGACTTTTTGCCGTTGCCGACTTTTTCAACATTGGGTAAAACAATATTTGGTAATTTAGGAGTACAAAGTATAAACACTGCATTCTGCTGGCTAAAACAAAAACAACAGATAACTAGGAACTATTATAATTTCTACATAAATCTGCAGTTTGGAAATTCAGGACCACAGGTAGTGTCTTCAACAGAATATCACATTGCTCTATTACTGGAGGAAATTACAACAACAATGAACGCACTTGCTACAAATACTTGCTCTCACAAAAACACACCGATAAACACTCTTAACTGTCTACCTCACATAGATTGTTAAGCTAATGTCCCCTCCTTTCCTTTTCTATACGTAGAAGAGATTGTTAAACTAATGTTCCTTCCTTTCCTTTTCTAGATGTAGAAGAGTGGGGGAGTTACAACAGGTAATTACTAACCCTAAGTTGCGTGTTAAACTTGGCCACATAAAAAGTGTGCCCCATAATGTTCCCATTTATGAGCGAGGGTAACCCTTTTCATAAATGCTCCTCACTAGTGCTCATTAATGAAAGGAATCACTCCACTAATCCACCTAACCAATATGATATAACAACCATTATAAATGAGCTATGCCCATGAAGTAATTATTAGTTTTTAAGATAAAATATTATTTTAATCTTTTTCAATTTTAATTGCAGTATATACAATAATACAAGTAAGGATCACTGAAAGATAGCCATGCACAAGAGACACAAAGATTTATCTTGGGAAAGCACAAGGGAGAAAACCCAACAAGCATCTCCTACTCAGAAATAATATTTCAAGATACAATACATCCAGATACAAGCATCACATAGACAAGCTCTAGACAAACCCTAAAACCAAAGAAGGAAACTCTCCAACATTAGTGAACCCAAAGATAGTCTTCTACAACCCAGGAACAATCTTTTTCAGCTTGAGAGAACTTCTCCACTTGCTCCACTTGTCCTTCAAGAGAAGTGCACACCACTTGAGAGAGAGAGATGAACTTGTGTTGTGATAACGAATGTTAAATTTTAACATGTGTATGATATTTTGAGAAATTGCAGACTGTAATAGAGATAGCGCTTGCAATATTAAAAGCAGTAAGACAAATACAGTAGTAAAACAAGTATCACACAATTGAACACACGATTTTTCACAGGGAAACCTTTTAAGGTCAAAAATCCCAAAACATTAGTAATTCATACTCTAAATGAGATGACTGAGTTTGTACATGAGCAGAGAATTCTTGTTCACAAAACTCTGAGATGAATGTAACAAAAATTTTCAAAATCAAGAAAGCCTTAGCAAGCTTACTACTGCTATCCTTCTGCTGCTGCCACGTGGACTGTTTTATTTTTGACACATCAACTTTACTGTTGCCACGTGGGCTGTGGACTGATGCTGCCCTTCACCAAGTCCTGTAGCAGCCTGACGCTTGCTGCTGCTGCTAACCCTGTCACCACTGAGGGTTGTAGCAGCCTCTCCGGTGTTGCTGCTGCTAACCTTGTCACCATCGAGAGGTCAGCTCCCACCGTGAGCTCTGCTCTTGCTAACCGTGACCACCACGGAGGCTGCTGCTGCTGCTAACTGTGACCTTCAACAGGCCTTATCACAACAGGCCTTGCATCTGCTGCTAACTGTGAGCTGTAGCAGCTCTGCTCTTTACCACAAACTTCTATCCTCCACCACCGTGACTGTAGAAGAAAGGAAGAACCCCAAGCAAGCTTAAGAGCTGCAATGTTGAAGAAGAAGAAAAAGGATAAAAGAACTTAACCACAAATTTCCTCAGTCAACAGCTACGATGGAGAAGACCTCAACAACAAGTTGTGGGAGCAGTCAAGTGATTGTATGTTAAAATTATTTGCAAATGTTATTCATTTATAGTCCATCAAACATTTAAGTTGGTTCCACATAATAAGGAAGTTGACATTAGGGCTTCTTTTCTTTTTCATCGTTGGCCCTTGACTTTTACTCTTTTGTGGTTCAAAGGTCTTCTTCGTGTTTGACTTGTGCCACTTGGTCCTTCACTTGATGGTCACATGGACCAAGACTAGGGTTACATAGTCCTTCAAGTATTTTTGTGACCACAAGAAGTTGTCTCAAGAGTTCTACAGGGTCCTTGTGGTTCATTCATGCCCACTCAAAGTACATCTTTATAAATAAGGAGAATAATTGAATGCTTTATCTTGATCTCCTCGTTGCCACCAAGATGTGCTAGGCCTCTTAATTAGGGGTAGCTAGTCCCTAGAGAAGGTCTCATAGCCCATAGATCAAGGAGAGGAGTGCATCACTTGCCCAGACTCAGTCTGGGGCTTATGATGATGACCTGGTAACTGACCAGGTGCCTCAGCCCTGTTAAAGTTAGTGCAGCTGCGAGACCCATTCTCAGAGAATGGTTTCCTAGTCAGTTGACTAGGACAGAGTAAGACCCTAGAAGGTACCCTAGGGCCCCTAGTAGTCTCCTGGGGTTCTTGGTCTAGGACCAAGCAGGTTGATGCCATGGCAAAGCCCCTAGCATGTGGCTAGGGCCCTTATATGCCTCTAGGGTATTTTGGTCTGGGACCAAGGATGTGATGTCCAAGTAGAGCCTGCAGGTAGAGGCAGAGATATATTCTGGTATAGGACCAGGGACACGATGTCCAAGTAGGTCCTGTAGGTAGTTGATCAACTTTCAGTGTGAGACTAAAACTCATCTTAGTACTGAGAACCATTCTGCGAGAGAACGGAGGACTTGGTTAGGGTCTAGGGATTGATCAACTTGATTCAGTGTGAGACTGAAACTCAGCCTAAGGCTGAAAGCCATTCATTAAGAATGAAAGATAATGATGTCCCCTCTCTTAATCGGTTATTGCTAGGTTGATTTTCAAGGGACTGGCCACCCATTGACGATGTCCCTAGTACTTAACCCTTAGGGGCAGTGTCAAGGACAAAATGATTGTACCATCCATTTGGATCTTCCCCCTTATACAGTGATGACAAAATATATAAAACTATGTATCTTGAGGAGAGAAAAGTCTTTGGTGTTGTTGGTCCTAAATGTTGATTGTCCACTTTTACGGTTCACCTGATCTTATGGTTGTTGGCTATTGGTCCTATTCCTATTTGGTCCTAGCACTCTCACTTGTGTGCACCTTTGACTATGATGTCTCCTACTTTATGGAGTGTATTTACCTAATGGTTTATTAAGGACCATATATTGTTATGGTTACCTTATGTTTCGTTAAAGGACCCTTGACCCACTTATGGTTTTGGTTTATTTACTTCATGTTGGATTTTTTGACTTTCACTTTATTATAAATACATTAAATAATTATTTTATAGTCTTATTAATAAAATCTTATGATTTTATTAATAGACTTTTGGACCATTTTACTCTTATGCTTAAAACCTTCTTACTTTACATAAGACCTTTTACTTTACCTAAAGTAAACTTATGTTATTTTTTTTGGGACGAGTTACTTTATGATTTTATTATAATAAAATCTTATGTTATTTTTTTTGGGACCAACTACTATATGATTTTATTATATTTATTATAATAAAATTTTAGACTTTTTTTTTTACTTTTATTTAGGACCACATTATTTAATCTCTTTTGATTTTATTTTGTAGCCTATAAAAACCAAAGAGCTATCCTTCAATACGTGTGATTTTTCCTCACTTGGATGTTTATGGTGATCTCTGCGATTTTGAAGATTTTGAAGGATTTTTCCCTCACGGGCTCTGCGATTTTTGAAGTATTTTTTGCCTTTGCGATTTTGAGGGTTGCGGTGACCTTCAGTGATTTTCCCTCACGGGCTTGCACGTTTTACCTCTGCGATTTACGAACTGTCTGCACTGTGTCTGCGGGTTTATTGTTTTTCTCTCACGGGTTGTCTGCATTCTTTTCCTCTCATGAGCTTGTGCGATTTCTTTGAGTGAGTCTTTGCAATTTGGTTATTCTGCTATTTTTGTTTATTGTGCCTCCTCACCGATATTTCTCACGGGATCTACCTGATCTCTCTCTGCAATTTCTGAATTCTCGATCTCTGCCATTTGCCGAACTAAGTCTTATCTCAGCGTGTTTGCGATTTCCCTCTGCAGCAATTCTTCCTCAGCATGTTTGTTTACGGGCTTGACTTCCCTCTGCTGCATTTGATCTCTGTGTGAGTGCTGTAGGTGATTGCTTACGGTCTTATCTCTAGACATGTCTCTGGGATTGAACTCTGTGTGAGTTTTTATAGGTGGGTAATTGCTTACTGGTTTTGCAACACTTATGTGTTTTTCCTTACCCATGGTCACTTGCATGTTTTTTATTTATTAAAGCACCTGAGATCTGTTTAGTCCTACCTAATCCCTCTCTCTCTCAAGGTACGTATATGGTTTAACCAGTTTGACTTGTCCTTTCAGTGACAAGATCAAACTCAGAACTAACTGAGTATAAGGCGGATCCAACGAATGGTTATGATTCTTTATCTTCTGTAGTTTATTTGAGATTTAGTTTACTGCACATGTTATTTATTATTTTTCTGTACATGACATTTGATTAAACATTTCAATGGTCAACCTTAACGTAGTAACCAACAGAGCGTTAAAGTTCACGCAGTGACCAGCAGAGCGTTAAGTTGAAAGAAATGAAAGTTATGTTGCTATGTTTCATTGTAGTTTAAATTTTACCTCAGTTTTTATATGTTCATGTATTGAAGTTTAGTAATTGTATTAACACTCATCTAACTTGCAAAATTCAACGTGGTATCAGAGCTTAGGGTGTAGCTAACTTTGTTTTGCAGCCAACAGAAACTACAACGATCCTAAGACAAGATCTATACTTCACATAAGCTTACTTTTCAAGTTGACAAGTAAAGGTTAAGATGACTACTCCTTTAGTGAAATCAGAAGATAGGCTTGAGGGAGCCTCCAACTTCAATGCTTGGAAGGCTAGGGTTTTAAATATCCTAGAAGAAAGCGATCTAGTTGATTTGGTTACTAGAGTTGTTGAAGAGCCTACTACAGCGCAAGGAAGAGCAACATTCAAGAAGAAGCAAGCCAAGGCAAAGCGAGTTATCTTTGACTTAGTTAAAGATAACCTGATGGCTGTGTTAGCTCCGTTAAGGATAGTCAAAGAATGCTTCGATGCTCTAGCTAACCTCTATGAGAAGAAAGCTCCTACTCAGAGAAGAGTCTTGAAGAAACAACTCAGATCAGTTAGAATGGAGAAAGACGAGAAGGTTGCTACCTTCTTTTCTAGGATCGCTTAGATAAGAGACCAACTCTTGGCCATTGGAGATAAGGTAGAAGACGATGATCTTGTGCAGACAGTGTTCGATGGCCTCCCTACAACGTGGGAGACATTCTTGGCTTCAGTAAATGGACGAGGGGATCAACCCAACTTTGAAAGGTTGTGGCATGATTGTTTAAATGAAGAAAGCAGGATCCAAAGCAAATTTGTGCCCCTGCCAGAAAATAATCAAGCTCTATTTGTCAAAACAAAGAAAGGAAAGAATCCCTCACCACACAAGGACAATAGTAAGGAACCTCGAGGTAAGCATTCCATTAAATCAAGAGTTAAGTGTTATAATTGTGGTAACCCTGGTCATTATGCATGGGAGTGTAGAAAACCATCTAACAAAAATTGGCATAGAAAGAAACACCATGTTTCAGTTGCTACAGAAGAAGAGCAACCTCAACAAAAGAGGTCTAAGGTTGAGACCAAGAATCCAGGCCAAGGAAAAGAATATTACTTGGCCTCAACACTTTCAAGTCCCACCTTCAACTTTTCAGATTCCTAGTGGATAGACAGTGGAGCCTCTAAGCATATGACTGGATTTAAGGAGACCTTGGTATCTATCAAGGTCAAGCAGTTCCACAAGAAAGTGGAACTTGGAGATGGAAGTACCTTTGACATTAAAGGGGTTGGTTCAACCAAGATACAGCTTGATTCAGGTACGTTGATTAATGTTGAGGAAATTTATATGTTCCTGGTCTAAAGAAGAATGTTATTTCAGTGACAGTTTTAGAAGACAAGGGGTACTCTGTAACTTTCTCAGAAGGAAAAGTTTTGATATGGTCTAAAGGTAGAAGTATAAACTCAGCCATTGTGATTGGAGTTCGTGAAGGTGACCTCTATAAGGTCCCAAGACATGCCATTGAAACTCTATACCCCAGTCAAGATTCAGAGATCAAGAGGGAGACATCTGTACTGTCTAGTCCCCAACCAAGTGGGGTTGCAGAAGATGAAAGAGTGATCTTCCATCAGTCCTCTAGTGACTTAGAGATGGAATCTTATAAGACTTCTCGCTTAGAGAAGCAGAGGGAGAAGGCCAAGAAGCCTACGCTTGATCTCATTGAAAAGCTTAAAGGTTGCCCCAGTGAGAGCCATGTCACTGATTTAGTTTACTCCTATTATGAGGAGTCAGTCCAACAACGGATTTGGAAAATTGATTTGCGGAAAGTAATTCTCAGCCATCAAGGGAAGTCAACTATAACTTCCAATAAGATCTATGAGATCATGCTTCATGCTAAGATGGAGAGCTGTTTGAAGTTCTCAAGAAACCCTGTATTTGATGACAGGATGAAAGACATCGAGATCAGTTATCACAACATAAGGGTACAATATGTTATCGATGTGCTGAGAATGTCCCTCTTGCTGAGAGGGAGTGTTAAAGTTAGTGCAGCTGCGAGACCCATTCTCAGAGATTGGTTTCCTAGTCAGTTGACTAGGATAGAGTACGACCCTATAAGGTACCCTAGGGCCCCCAGTAGTCTCCTGGGGTTCTTGGTCTAGGACCAAGCAGGTTGATGCCATGGCAAAGCCCCTAGCATGTGGCTAGGGCCCCTATATGCCTCTAGGGTATTTTGGTCCAGGACCAAGGATGTGATGTCCAAGTAGAGCCTGCAGGTAGAGGTAGAAATATATTCTGGTATAGGACCAGGGACACGATGTCCAAGTAGGTCCTGCAGGTAGTTGATCAACTTTCAGTGTGAGACTGAAACTCAGCTTAGTACTGAGAACCATTATGCGAGAGAATGGAGGACCCGGTTGGGGTCTAGGGATTGATCAACTTGATTCAGTGTGAGACTGAAACTCAGCCTAAGGCTGAAAGCCATTCATTAAGAATGGAAGATAATGATGTCCCGTCTCCTAATCGGTTATTGCTAGGTTGATTCTCAAGGGACTGGCCACCCCTTGACGATGTCCCTAGTACATAACCTTTAGGAGCAGTGTCAAGGACAAAATGATTGTACCATCCGTTTGGATCTTCCCCCTTATACAGTGATGACAAAATATATAAAACTATGTATCATGAGAGAGAGAAAAGTCCTTGGTGTTGTTGGTCCTAAATGTTGATTGTCCACTTTTACGGTTCACTTGATCTTATGGTTGTTGGCTCTTGGTCCTATTACTATTTGGTCCTAGCACTCTCACTTGTGTGCACCTTTGACTATGATGTCTCCTACTTTATGGAGTGTATTTACCTAATGGTTTATTAAGGACCATATATTGTTATAATTACCTTATGTTTTGTTAAAGCACCCTTGACCCACTTATGGTTTTGGTTTATTTACCTCATGTTGGATTTTTTGACTTTCACTTTATTATAAATACATTAAATAATGATTTAATAGTCTTATTAATAAAATCTTATGATTTTATTAATAGACTTTTGGACCATTTTACTCTTATGCTTAAAACCTTTTTACTTTACATAAAACCTTTTACTTTACCTAAAGTACACTTATGTTATTTTTTTTGGGACGAGTTACTTTATGATTTTATTATAATAAAATCTTATGTTATTTTTTTTTGGACCAGCTACTATATGATTTTATTTTTTCTATTATAATAAAATTTTAGACTTTTTTTTAAACTTTTATTTAGGACCACATTATTTAATCTTTTTTGATTTTTATACCGTAGCCTATAAAAACCAAAGAGTTATCCTTCAATACGTGTGATTTTTCCTCACGTGGATGTTTACAGTGATCTCTGCGATTTTGAAGATTTTGAAGGATTTTTCCCTCACGGGCTCTGCGATTTTTGAAGTATTTTTTGCCTCTGCGATTTTGAGGGTTGTGGTGACTTTTAGTGATTTTCCCTGCTTGCACGTTCTACCTCTGCGATTTACGGATTGTCTGCATTGTGTCTGCGAGTTTATTGTTTTTCTCTCATGGGTTGTCTGCATTCTTTTCCTCTCATGAGCTTCTGCGATTTCTCTGAGTGAGAGTCTCTGCAATTTGGTTATTCTGCTATTTTTGTTTATTGTGACTCCCCACCGATATTTCTCACGGGATCTACCTGATCTCTCTCTGCAATTTCTGAATTCTCAATCTCTGCCATTTGCCGAACTGAGTCTTATCTCAGCATGTTTGCGATTTCCCTCTGCAGTGATTCTTCCTCAGCGTGTTTGCGATTTCCCTCTGCAGCGATTGTTTGTTTACGGGCTTGACTTGCCTCTGCTGCATTTGATCTCTGTGTGAGTGCTGTAGGTGATTGCTTACGGTCTTATCTCTAGACACGTCTCTGGGATTGAACTCTGTGTGAGTTTTTATAGGTGGGTAATTGCTTACTGGTTTTGCAACACTTATGTGTTTTTCCTTACCCATGGTCACTTGCATGTTTTTTTTTATTAAAGCACCTGAGATCTGTTTAGTCCTACCTAATCCCTCTCTCTCTCAAGGTACGTATATGGTTTAACCAGTTTGACTTGTCCTTTCAGTGACAAGATCAAACTCAGAACTAACTGAGTATAAGGCGAATTCAACGAATGGTTATGATTCTTTATTTTTTGTAGTTTATTTGAGATTTAGTTTACTGCACATGTTATTTATTATTTTTCTGTACATGACATTTGATGAAACATTTCAATGATCGGCCTTAACGTAGTGACCAGCAAGCGTTAAAGTTAACACAGTGACCAGCAGAGCGTTAAGTTGAAAGAAATGAAAGTTATGTTGTTATGTTTCATTATAGTTTAAATCTTACCTCAGTTTCTATATGTTCATGCATTGAAGTTTAGTACTTGTATTAACACTCATCTAACTTGCAAAATTCAACAAGCCCCAGGCTACATTTGTTAAGTTTTTAATGGTTATACCAGATCTAATAACATTTAGCATTATAACATCATAACCGTATGCAAAAGGATCACTGAAAGATAGACAAGTGCAACCATACAAAAGAACACAAAGATTTATCCTGGGAAACCCTCATGGGGATTAAGGAAGAAAACCCAGCAAAACTTCCTTTGTATAAGATGTATCAAAAGTACAAGACAAGACCCCAAACGGGTGCGCCTTCCTCCAACAGATGTCTCTCTCTCTCTTTCTCCTATGTGTTATACAAAAGTGAGTGTGTGTTCAAATGAGGAACACAACTCCTCTATTTCTACACTTTTTGTCACTTGACTTTTAACCTAACAAGTCGGCCCCACTTAACTGATTGGGCCGACTTCACTTAGGAAGACTCAATACAATATTATATTATATTCATCAGGGTACTATTGACCCGACTTACAATGGAGGCTTTACCTCATGACTCTATGATGACCAATTACAATAGTACCATCCCGACGGAGGAATAATAACATCTCCATTGGGTTATATCAGTAAAATACATTTGGAATATCCTTTGAAGTTACAATATTTGACACTCTTCCTTAACGAGAGGGGTATTCAACTGACAACATCATCATAGACAATAGGAGTAATGAGAGAGAGTATCTTCAGTAGTATCGAGGTAATACATCTATACGTCATAGGAAGTTTTCACAATCAGTAACTAGAACAGTTACTCTTCAATGTCTTCATCTTCTGCATCACACAATCACTTGATCCTTTTGTAGCAATGCTTCGACCTTTCGATCCTTTGTAGCAGCACTTCGATCTTTTGATCTTTTGCAGCAGTACTTCGATCTTCTCGATCCTTTCGATCCTTTGCAACAGCACATCGATCCTTTGCAGCAGCACTTCGATCCTTCTTGATCCTTTGCAGCTGCACTTTGATCTTCTTGATCCTTTGCCGTCGTAATTCGATCTACTTGATCCTTTGCCACCACGCTACCTGCAGTACACATGATCTTTTTGCAGGACGATCAATCCCTATCACTTTAGGACAAGGACGATGCAATCCTCCATCAGCTTGGTCCATGATATCAACCAGCTGAATCGTCTACAACTAAATGTAGATCTCAGCCGCTCTTAGATGCACGCCTTATCGTCTGTGAAGACCCATCGTAGACCATCCATACCATTGAGGTTAGGACCACTCCTAAGTGAGTGTTATACTACGGTATCTACACTTATGTGTAGGCATACTTTTCCATGCAAAAGTATTGTCTGCAGAGCAGATCTTGACCGCATACAAAATGTTGGCCCTCATCGTAGAACATCCTTACCACTGAGGTTAGGACCACTCCCAAGTGAGTGTTATACTACGACGTCTGTAAGGACTCATCATAAAGCATCCATACCACTGAGGTTAGGACCACTCCCAAGCGAGTGTTATTCTATGGCATCTACATATGAATGTAGGCATACTCTCCATACAAGAGTATTGTTTGCAGAGCAGATCTCGACCGCATAGCAATGCCGATCCCATCATCTGTGAGGACTCATCATAGAGCATCCATACCACTAAGGTTAGGACCACTCCCAAGCGAGTGTTATTCTATGGTATCTACATATAAATGTAGGTATATTCTCCATACAAGAGTAATGTCTCCAGAGCCATCCTTAGCTAGTAAGGACCACTCTCATGAACAAAGTGTTATACCTGCCATCCTCAAGAGAGGATACTATCGTCCACAAGTGAATGTCGGACCTTGTCAGCATCTTCAGGTGCACTTGACCTCTTTCATACTAGAGCATCACTGTCATTCCATCATCGATGTCAGTCTCATCATCACTCCCCATTTTTCGGGAGGATCCATATTATCAACCCGCTCCCCCTTTGTCTGAGGAGGGTTCATAACTTTGACCCGCTCTTCCTTTTTGAGGCGAGTCCATATCTTCGACTTGTTCCTCCTTTTTGAAAAGAGTCCATATCTTTGACTTGTTCTTCCTTTTTCGAAGAGAGTCTATATCTTTGACTTGTTCTTCCTTTTTCGAAGAGAGTCTACATCTTCGACCTGTGTCTCCTTTTCGAGAAGGGTCCATATCTTCATTGGTCCTCCTTGCGAGGAAAGTCTGTATCACTGTTTCTCCTTGCGAGGAAAGTTTGTAGTATCATCATTGTTCCTCCTTGCGAGGAAAGTCTTTTCGAGCTACACCAAGCTTGTCACGGAAGCTTTGTCAACACATCAACAACTTGCTTATCAGTACTCACACATTGGAGCTTTATAGCTCCCTTTTTTACCATATCCCTTATATAAAAGTATCGGATTTATATGTGCTTTGATTTATCATGGAACACCAGATTCTCTGTCATCTTTATACTGTAAATTTTCCTTTAATATCCAACTAGGGCTAAACAGTGCATGCAAAATATCAACTAATAACCACACATGAATATCTTTTACAATATGCAACGGGATATAAAACTAAGAAATAAATCACAACATCACATCACGATATTGACACTATTATTCTGGGTATGGAAACACCCGGAAAAACCCAAGATGGGAAAATTGGTGCAGCAGTCAGATATAGATTTTATTTTGAGAAAATCTGGAACTTTTACAATCACTGCAAATTCACCCAAACCTGGCGAATGCAGCACCCGACAGAATCACTGGGCAAATCACAGCTAAACCTTAACACCCTCTTGTGTGAGTGTATGGCCCAACTACGAAGCTCGATGATCCTGCTACTCGCTCCTCCGTCTTCTCGGTTAAATCCTTTGTCTGACTTTCTCTCCTTGTCTGTATCCTGTCTCTGTCGGAATACAAGTGTGTTCTCTCCATTAATTGATCTCTCTTTTATAACTTTAGGTAAAGCGAAAACCCTAATTTCACTTTTATTTTAACTAGTGGTTCACTAAAGTTAATTTAGATCACTTTAATTTATTTTCCAAAGTAAACTTCGGAAAAGTAAATTAAATACAACTGGTTTCCTATTTTAAGTCTTATGCATGCAAGAACACATGCATGTAGGAAGACCTTCCTTGTTGCTACTAGTTTAACACTCCCTCTCAACGAGGAAGGGATTCGGTAGCAACCCCAACTTATCCCTGAACTTCACAAAACTCTATCTGCAAATTGCCTTGGTGAAAATGTCCGCCACCTGCTCATCTATCTGTATGTACTCCAACCAAATGGTTCCTCTTTGAACACAATCTCTCAAGAAGTGGTATTCGATGTCTATGTGTTTGCTCCGGTCATGGAACACTGGATTCTCAGATAGCCTGATGCCACTCTGATTGTCACAGTGAACTACTGTAGCCTCTAGCTCACACTCGAACAACCCTGCAAGTAACTTCCTCAGCCACATACCCTCACAAGCAGCCATGCTGCCTGCCATGTACTCAGCCTCTGCCGAGCTCAATGCAACTGACTTTTGCTTCCCGCTGAACCAAGAGACAACCCTTGATCCAATGCTGAAACAACAACCTGAAGTACTCTTCCGGTCCTCTACACATCCTGCCCAGTCAGCATCTGTGAAACTTGCTAACTGTACACTCCCCCTGCACTCATAAACCAATCCATACTCCACTGTACCTCTAATGTAGCGAAGTATGTGCTTCGCAGCTGTCCAATGCACTCTCCGAGGGTCCACCATGAATTGACTCAAAGAGTTGACTGCAACGCTGATGTCTGGTCGACTGTTGACCAGATACATAAGCAATCCGATAAGCTGATGATACAAGGCAGGATCAAATTCGTCTGACCTTGATGCATCAATCTTCCTCCAGTTGAAAACTAGAGGTATGGCCATAGGCTTGCAGTCCTCCATCCTGAATCTCTTCAGGATCTCTACTGCATACTTCCCCTGTCCGATGAAGAAGCATCCATCTCTTTGCCAAACCTTCAAGCCCAAAAGTTCTACTGCAAGGTTGGACTTACAGTCTCCAATCAGCCTCTCATCTCCTGTCAAAAAGAGATCATCCACATATAAGACCAGTATGAGAGGCACCTCACTTGTCAAGAAGTACAGGTTGTGGTCAGCCTCACTTCGCTGAAATCCCATCTCCCGTAGATAACTGTCAATCGTCGAGTACCATGCTTGAGGTGCCTGCTTGAGCCTGTAAAGAGCTCGATGCAGTGTGCATACATGCGTCTCCTTGTTCTCCACATCAAACCCCTCTGGCTGCTCAATATACACCTCCTCCTGTATCACTCCGTTGAGGAAGACAGTCTTGACGTCCATCTGATGGACACTCCAACCCATCTCAGCTGCTAGTGAGATAATGGTCCGAATGGAAATATACCTGGCAACAGGGGCGAAGGTCTCCTCATAATCAATACCCTCCTTCTGTGAAAACCGCTTTGCCACGAAGCGTGCCTTGTACTTCTCCACGCTTCCATATGCTGCATGCTTCACCTTGTAGATCCATCTGGATCCTACCACCTTTTTTCCTTGTGGCCTAGGCACAACCTCCCATACCTGGTTTTTCACAATGGAGTCATACTCCTCAACCATAGCTTCCAGCCACACATCATGTTGTGTAGCCTTTCCGAAGCTGGAAGGTTCAGAGTTAATCAACACTGTCATCAGTGCCATATAACTAAGCGTCTCTAGTGGTACACTCTATTTAAAAGATGTCTGTGGAGGATCTACCTGCCTAGAATCCTGCACTGTGGATCTAAACCACTTAGGGCTTGGCCTAGTGTCAACCTGTTGCGACTGTTGGATATCCGTCTCCTGCTGCAGCTCATCCTTCAAGTCAATGACTGAAGGATCCTGTCCACTTGACTCCCTCTAACCATTAGAACATGTGTTTTGTGTCTGTACCTGTACCTATACATCTAGCTCCTCCAGCTTGACTCCCGACTCCTGTTCTGGCTGCTGCTCTGCTGGTAACTCTAGAGATCTCTGCAAGGCCCTGTCCTCATCGAACTAGACATCCCTGCTCACAACGATCCTCCTGCGAGCAAGAATGTAAACTCTATATGCCTTCGAAATCTTGCTGTAACCAACAAGTAACCCCTTCTCTCCAGAAGGGTCCAGTTTCTTCTTATTGTCAGCATGAACATGACAATAGTAGACCTTGCCGAATATGCGAATGTGACTCACATCTAGCCTAGTGCCTGTGAAGACCTCCTCTGGTGTCTTCCTCCCTAAGGCTGTGTGGGGACACCTGTTCTGAATGTATATTGCAATCCTGTATGCCTCGTCCCAGAGGAATAGTGGTAATCCCTGATCAAATAGCATGGCCTTGGCTGCTCCAACCATAGTCCTGTTCTTTCGCTCTGCAACTCCATTCTGCTGTGGGGTATGGGGCATAGTGTGCTCCTTCTTGATCCCCTCAGTTGAACAATACTCCATGAACTCATTGGAAGTGTACTCACCCTCGTTGTCTGTCCTCAACACTCGAATCTTCTTTCCTGTTTGGTTCTCCACAAGAGTCTTGAACTCTCGGAACCTCTCAAAGACCTCTGACTTGGCCTTCAGGAAATAGATCTAGGTTTTCCTGGAATAGTCATCAATGAAGTTTACGCAGTAACTGTAACCACTGAACGAATGGACACTCATAGGTCCGCATACATCCGAATGCACCAAGTCCAAGGGCTCCTTAGACTTGTAGGCTTCCTGATGTTCTTCCCCAAAGCACAACCCTTGCAGTGGTTATGCTTTTTCTCCTGTACCTGAGGAACTCCAATGACTGCCTGTCTCAAATGCTTTAGTGCTCCATGGTGTAAATGTGCCATCCTCCTATGCCACAACTCACCCTGGCTGTTGCTGCTGCTGACTAGACCCTTTGCAGGCTCAAAGTGTAATCTATACACTTTTCCGCTCCTTTTGCCAATCACTCGATCCAAGCTCCTATCTGACCCCTTGGGCCTGATATACACTCTATGGTCACGGAACTTCACCTGATATCCCTTGTCCTCCAGAGTGAATATTGATATAAGGTTCTTAGTCAGTCCTGGAACATATGACAGATCAGCAAAACTGAGGGGTCTGCCAGACTCCCTCTCAAATGAAACAGTGCCAACTCCTTGTGCCTGATACCGCGCATCATCGCCTAGCTCAACGTGGATCTCTGTTCCACCCTCCTGCAAGTCTCTGAAGAATCTCTTTTGTCCAGTCATGTGACTAGATGCTCCACTGTCAATGTACCATATGCTGCTCCCTGTGGTGCTTGCCATTCAAGCTATCAAGCAAAACTCCTCATTGAAGTTCTTGTTGAACTCATCCACCTCTACAGATTCAACCATCTGAGTGGTACTTTTCTTATTCCTGTCTGGGCACTGGGAGGCAAAGTGTCCCTGCTTGTGGCAGATAAAACACTTGACTTTTGACACGTCAAGTTTCTTCTTACCATCCTTCTTCCTCTTTGCCTTCTCCTTGCTCTTCCCTGTAAGGGCTAGAGCCTCCTCATCCACAATCTGTGGGGCACTGTTGGATGAGCTTGATCCTTGACCCATGCGGGCCTCTTCTTGCACAAAGTCATCCCATAGTCTCTGCCAATCAGGGAGCTTCTCCCTAGCCACAACATCTTTGGCAAAGGTGTCCCATGGCTTAGAGAAGCCATTGAGGGCTATCCGAACTAGCTCCTCATCCACTGTCTTAGAGCCAACAGCTCCAAGCCCGTCCCCGATCTGTGTGAGCCTCGTGAGATAAGGCACCACTCCTTCTCCCTTGGCCATCTTGGTGTTGTGCATCCTCTCTTGCAACACCATCTTTCGATTCTCGTTCTTGCTTTGGTACATACTCTCCAAAGCCGTCCACATCTCTGCTGCGGTCTTCTTACCAGAAAGGTGAGGGACTATATGGTCCTTCACTCCATCCATGATAATCAACATGGCTCTGGAATCAATCTTCTTCCAAGCTGCTAAATCTGCCGGATATGTGGGTGCAACCTTCGTGGAGTCAATGTGCTCCACTGCATCACTGACGTCCAGGATCCTTGTGATCCTTTCTTTCCATGTAGGAATGTTCTGAGCACCCTAGAGTCTATTCTCAACTCTCAACTGCACGACCATAGTGAAGTGTACCTGTCAAACCCTAGATCTGGAAGTCTAGGTTTGTGTCTTCCTATAGATCTGCCCCTGATCTATCACTGTTGCTGCAAATCTCTCAACTTTAGCTCACCAGAGCTCTGATACCATGTAAATTTTCTTTTAATATTCAACTAGGGTTAAACAGTGCATGCAAAATATCAACTGATAACCACACATGGATATCTTTTACAGTATGCAGCGGAATATAAAACTGAGAAATAAATCACAACATCACATCATGATATTGACACTATTATTTTGGGTATGGAAACTCCTGGAAAAACCCAAGATGGGAAAACCGGTGCAGCAGTCAGATACAACTTTTATTATGAGAAAATATGGAACTTTTACAATCACTGCAAATTCACCCAAACCTGGCGAATGCAGCACCCGACAGAATCACTGGGCAAATCCCTGCCAAACCTCAACACCCTCCTGTGTGAGTGTACGGCGCAGCTGTACAAAGCTCGATGATCCTGTTGCTCGCTCCTCCGTCTTTTCGGCTAAATCCTTTGTCTGACTTTCTCTCCTTGTTTGTATCTTGTCTCTGTCGGAATACAAGTGTGTTCTCTCCACCAAATGATCTCTCTTTTATAACTTTAGGTAAAGCGAAAACCCTAATTTTACTTTCACTTTAACTAGTGGTTCACTAAAGTTAATTTAGATCACTTCAATTTATTTTCCAAAGTAAACTTAGGAAAAGTAAATAAAATACATCTGGTTTGCTATTTTAAGTCTTATGCATGCAAGAACACATGCATGCAGGAAGACCTTCCTTGTTGCTATTAGTTTAAAATATACAACTCTGGTTGTCACAAAGAATCACTGTGGTGTTCAATTCCATGTCAAATAGTTCTGACATCAGTTTTCAAAGCCATATCGCTTCATACTAGAAGAGCAAGTTGCAATGTACTCTGCTTCAGTTGTATTGAGAGCAACATTGAACTGTTTCTTACTAAACCATGAGATCATGGCGGATTCCAGACAATAACATCCACTTGAGGTGCTCTTTCAGTCTGCGACACTTCCTGCCCATTCTAAATCCGTATATCCTTATAATCTATAGTCACGATCTCTATCATAGTGAAATCCCAAGTCTATCGTACCTTTTAGGTAACTTATCACATGCTTTGCAACTATCAGGTGAACACATCTATGCTTAACTAGATACTGACTCATGGTGTTCAAAACAAAGCATATATTTGGCCTTGTATTCGTCAGATACATCAACGACTCAATAATCTGTCTGTACTGAGTCATATCCACTAACTCTGATGATTCATTAGATAACAACTTCAGGTTGGTGTCCATGGGTGTGGCCATGTCTTTACAATCCAACATATCAAATCTTTTCAAGATTTACTGCATACTTTCCTTCGTTCAGAAAGATTCCTTCTGGGCTTTGCCACACTTCCAGCCCTAGGAAATAATGCATCAATCCAATATCTTTCGTCTTGAATTCTTCAACTAGCTTCTTCTTGCTTTTTGTAATCTATTTCTCATTTCCTGTCAGAAATAGATCATCCTCATATAATAATAGTATGACAAGTTCATCATCCATAACCTTCATGTAAAGGTTAGGATCATCTTTACTCTTGGTAAAGCCCAAGCTTGTCAAGAAGCTATCTATCCTACCATACCAAGCTCTAGGAGCATGCTTCAGTCCATACCGAGTCTTTTTCAACTTAAATACATGAATCACTTTGTCTTTGACTTTTAAATCCTTGTGGTTGTTTGATGTAAACCTCTTCCTCAATCATACCATCAGGAAGGCTGTCGTTACATCCATCTGGTGTAGATCCCACTTCATCATGAAAGCAAGTGCCATGATGGTTCTGATGGAAGTGTACCAGCCTTGAGGATGTTGAGGGACATGGTTACTGGATTGCCCGAGTTTAGCACTGAGCATAGTGATGTATGCAGAGGGTGTGCTTTGGGAAAGTACACCAAGACTGCTTTTTCGAGCAGTGATAGCAGGTCAGTAGGAGTACTTGATTTGATACATTCCGATTTGTATGGTCCTATGTCATCTCTTTCTCTAAGAGGTTTTGAGTATTATGTGACATTCTTCGATGATCATTCCAGGAAAACCTTGATCTACTTCTTGAGGAGCAAGAAATCTGAGGAGGTCTTGCAGAGGTTCCAAGAGTTCAAAGCTCTTGTGGAGAACCAGGTTGGGAGGAGGATTTAGGCACTCAGATCAGATAACGGGGGTGAGTATACCTCCAAGGAGTTTGATAAGTATAGCAGACAGGAGGGCATTTAGAGACAGTTGACAGTACCATACACTTCTAAGCAGAATGGAGTGGCAAAAAGGAAGAACCGATCCATTGTTGGAGCAGCGGGAACCATGTAACATGATCAGTCACTTCCTTTCTTTCTTTGGGCTGAGGCATGTGGTATAGTTGTATACCTTTAGAATAGGAGTGCACATTGTGGCTTGGGGAGCAAGACTCCTGAGGAGATGTTCATATGCAAGAGGCCTGAGGTTAGTCATTTTTGCAAATTTGGTTGCCTACCTTTTTCACATGTCCCATCTGAGAAGAGGTACTTTGGAAATCTGAGAAGAGGAAAAAGCTTGAGCCCATAGCAGAGAGGCATCTTTGTGGTGTATGATGAGACTTCGAAGGCCTTTTGCATTTATCTTCCTTCCTTGAGGAAGGTTGTTGTGAGTTGGGAAGTGAGATTTGAGGAGGAGCGGTCCTTCAAGTATTCCAGAGAGTCAGTGCAGGAGGAGCAACAGGTTCCCCCACCTCAGGCAGCTTCACAGGTACCTTCAGTACAGAGTACAAGTTCACAGGTATTCGAGGTTACTGGGCCACAGATTACAGGCACAGGATCTTCAAGTTTAGTGGTTCAACCAACAAGTACTTCGGGGACAGGTTTTGGTTCTCAGGTCACAACTTCACCATACATAGATACCGGATCACAGATTTCACTAGTTGTTGGTTCACCAGCTCCTGGTACACAGGTTTTTGGGCCTTCTACTTCAAGGAGTTCTTCAGATGATGACAAACCAGTTTGGGAGCAACCTTCAGGGAAGAGGAAGCCTAAATGGCTTTGTGAGACCTTGAAGGAAGTTAAGGATTTTGGAGCGTCCAAGGAACTAGTGAGGACTATAGTGCTCCCAGATAGGTTGGGTATGGCCTTGGTTGCTAGTCTTTGTGATTTCGAGCCTTCTACTTTTGAGGAGGCCTCTCAGCATCATGTTTGGAGAGATGCCATGATGGAGGAGTACCATTCCATCATGAAGAATAATGTTTGGGACATTGTTCCGAGATCTGAGGGGAAGTCAGTGGTGACTTTTCGATGGCTTTACAAGGTAAAGCATGCTGCAGATGGCAGTGTGGAAAAATACAAAGCTCGGTTTCTAGCGCGAGGGTTTTCACAGATAGAGGTAGTTGATTATGATGAGACCTTTGTACTGGTTGCTTGTTACACTTCTATCAGATCATTGATTTCCATTGCTGCGGAAATGGGTTGGAAGATCCATCAGATGGATGTGAAGATTGCATTTCTCAATGGAATCATACAGGAGGAGGTTTATGTGGAGTAGCCACAGGGATTTGAGATTCATGGGAGAGTCTCATGTTTGTAGGCTGAAGAAAGCCTTGTATGGGCTGAAGCAAGCTCCTCGAGCTTGGTATTCCGGGATAGACTCTTACTTGCTGTCATTAGGTTTTCAGAAGAGTGAGGCTAATCCGAATCTCTACTTTATCATGGTTGGAGATGATCTGCTCATTCTTTTGTTATATGTGGATGATTTGCTTATCACAGGTGAGGAGAGACCTATTGCAGTTTGCAAGAGAGATCTTGCTTTAGAGTATGAGATGATTGACATTGGGTTGATGCATTATTCTTTGGGATTAAAGGTTTGGTAGGAGCCTGGTCATATTTTCTTGGGACAGGGAAAGTATGCAGTAGATATATTGAGGAGATTTCGGATGGAAGATTGCAGGCCGATGTCTACACCTATGGTCACCAACTGGAAGAAGCTTCATTCTTCTGAGGGAGAGTTGGTGGATCCGACATTATATCGTTAGCTCATAGGTTTGTTGATGTATTTGGTCAACTCTAGTCTAGATTTGTGTTTGCGGTGAACACTCTCAGTCAATTCATGGTGGAGCCTAAGAAAGTGCATTGGATTGTCGTGAAACATGTGTTGAGATACCTTGCAGGTACAATGGATTATGGTTTGGATTATAGGAGATCAGATGGGGTTAGTTTGATTGGCTTCACGGATTCAGATTGGGCAGGCTGTGTGGCAGATCGAAAGAGCACTTTTGGATGTTGTTTCAGTTTGGGCTCGGCAGTAGTGTCGTGGTTTAGTTGGAAGCAAAAGTCTGTTGCTTTGAGTTATACAGAGGCCAAGTACATGGTAGCCAGTCAAGCTAGTTGCGAGGCATTGTGGCTTCGCAAGTTATTGGTGGATTTATTTGATCAGGAGCTGAGGTCTATGGTGATTTGTTGTGACAATCAGAGTTGCATCCAACTCTCTGAGAATCCTGTATTTCACGACAGGTCAAAGCATATTGAGCTGAGGTACCATTTCATTCGTGATTATGTTCAGAGAGGAGCTGTGGAGTTACAGTACATTTCCACTGATGAGTAGGTTGGTGATATATCCTGACGAATTCTCTTGGAAGAGGCAAGCGCATTCATTTCAGAGATATGTTGAGATTGGTGAAGAACAACTTCCTCGGTAAGAGGGAGTGTTGAAGTTTTATACCTTGGAAGTTGTTCCCCTTAGTGACTTTTGCCTAAGTCACTAGGAAAAAGGGGTTATGTCACATGGACTTTATATTAATGACTTGAGATGAGCATTAAATGCACTTTAGTGATTAAAGTACATTTTAAGTAAAAATATAAAAAGTGAGTGAATTAAAATTTATTTTTTTTGGAGAAAAGAGATTTTATCACAGCGACTCATCTAATCTAATCTGGGCCCTTGGATTATATGACCTTTCACTCACCCATCCAATTTTACCTAAAAGGCAAATTTCCATGTGAAGAGGCATTAGTTCAATTTTTGGGAGAGAGTTGAATTTCAGAGGAGAGAAAAACACAGTTGAAGTTTTTTTTCTCAGGCACAAATTTTGAGGTGAATGCACAACAGTTTAGTGAGCACGATTTTCGAGGCAACATTTAAGTGCATTAATTGCGGCAATACTGTACCTGTCAGTACAATACTTTTTCATTCAGAGCAAGGCATGGATTTTGGAGTTTAGATGATTGAGTCTTAGGGTATTCTCTATTTGGAGTTCTTGTTCAAACTACATGATCCTTTTTATTATTCTTAGAGTTTTTGAGATTTGTAAGGATGGGATTGGTCCTCAGTGGAGTTGCTATGTGGACTCGCCAGGTGAACTAAATTGAGTGTTCATTGAATGATTTGTTGTTGAAATGGTAGGGAGAGAGAGATGAGTGAAATAGGATGGTGGAAAATCTAACAATGGAAACAATTAACCATCCACGAATCAAATTTCAAATGCGATAAATCGAAAGATGACACAACTAACACACACATTGGCAAAACGCCCGAGGCAGTCTCTGCCTCCTCGACAACGACGCCAAAAATGTTATCACAATTCTTGTAGCAACCCAAACAATTGATCCTATTTAGGATGACAGAGAAAGATGGTTGAAAGTTGTGACCCTCGAGAATCTTACCCCCCAAGATATGATTTGGTTGTCACTCCAGGTAAGCTTCTCCTCTGTTTAAGCCTTTTGGATCACCTAAGGTGAACTAGACCTTCCTATTATCACGAATCTTGTATTTGCCCCGTGAGGTGATCCTATCCAAGATGGCAGAGGGGAAGGCAACCAAAGTTGTGACCTTCAATATCCTAGACCTTTGAAAGAACTTAGATGTCACGCCAGTTAAGGATACTGACACTTTAGACTTGGTACAAATTCTAAGCCTAGGGAGCGTCGTTATAACCAAGATGACCCTGAAAAACAAGGAATGTAAATGAATAACCTAGGGAAACTTGATTAAATCTCTTAGTACAAAATTTAATTATAGTTTTGTGTAATTACTAAGAGGCAACGATTGTCTATGTGAAAAACCCTATTTACCTTGGGGTTTTAAGCAAGGAAATTGGATCTAGGGGTAAAATGGTGAAATTAGGTAAAATTGGACACTCGAATTGATTGTTAGGTGTAAGATTAGGCCAATGGATGTGAGACTAGCAATACCCAGTTTGTGAATCTAAAAATACCCACTCCTCCCAAGGAGGGCATCTCCCCTAGGAAGCAGACCAGTGTGTTAGATGGGCAAATGGAGTCCGATGATCGTGAAAATTTAGACTTAGGGGTTTTATGATTATTCCAAAGTGGGTTTTAAGTTTTATAAACCGCTGCAAACTAGAACCTACTAAACCAATAGATGAGGGTTTAAATGAGGGTTTTGTTGTGAAAGGAAAATGCAACCCCAATTAGATACAGAGAACAAGGATGGATCGTACTTGGGAGAACCTACCTAATGTTTTCGAGGATGAATGTCAAAGTGATGAAGACTATTTCCGCATAGATCAAGTGTAACGATGGTGAAAATCCAATTATATTAAAATTGCCTAGGAACCCATAGGTGCGCCCTCTCTCTTGCCAAGCCAAGTAAACAACAATGAGATCGTAAAGAAAAATGACGAATGCAAGTAAGAAGATGAAAGATAAAAGAAGATGATTGATCGTAAGATAAAACCACTCCCTGTTAACACAACGATTCGAGAGATACAAAGAGGTTTTCCAGCTAGTGCGCCCCTGTCAAATCACCTTCTTCCCTGTAAGTAAAAATAATGGATCCAACATATGCAAGATATATTCACCATGATATTCCAATGCAAGCGAGATAGCATCAATCAATCATAACAAACGTTTTTCAATCGTCCACACAAGACAAGAGATCCCAGGAAAATTTCTCTATTATTCTTCAAGAGTCAATGGTGCCCACAACTTGAATAATTGAAGAATTCATCCACACAAGACCAGAGATCCTAGAAAAAATTTTCTATTATTTTTCAAGAGCCAATAGTTATTGCTTCACTTGAAGAATTTTCCCACAACTTCGTAATAACGAATGAGTGCCAAATTTTCACTTTTGGAAATTAATTGGAGTGTAAAACTAATTACTAGTCACTCCAATTCCTTTTTGATTGTCCCACCGTTCTAGCCAGAGGCGTGCAGTGTTCACAAGAGCATACAGGAATTGAAGCCTTGTTAATTTTAAGGATTTTAAACTAAATCTGAATTGTTTAAAATCTCAGTACCGAAACTCTCGTTTCCGAGAACACGATCGGTTTTGTTAATTTTAAAGATAACAAAAATAAATGCTTAAAGAAAATTAACTAATCTAAAAAAAAGAAAAAAAACGTGGATCCCCCCTGGGGAGATGGGGTGCGGGCACTTGGCTACCCGCTTGCTTATCTTTTATTATAATGATTACAATGAAGCTTTGTGTTTCTTTATAGAATAGGAAACACTAAAATTACAAATTTGAGGCTTTAAAAATGCCCATTAAACAAGTAGCAAGAGAAAAGGCTCCTAGATGGCTTAAATTTCAAATTTTCTACAGAGTGCCTCTCTACCAGTTCATGAAATGCAGCAAAACAACAAGCAAATATCAATAAAATATGCTAAATAATCAATTGAAACAATAAAAATTTAACATATTATTCAAGTACTTTTAAAAGATAAAATTTTGAAGTATTGACAAAGTACTTGTTAGGAGCTAGATTTATGAATTTTTACCTTAAAATAAGATCTAACTAAACAGTAAATGTAAATCAGATTTAGATTATGATCTATATTAATTCACTAAACCAATTAACACTTGTCAAAGTAACCCGTAACCAAAATAAATATTTTTTGTAGAATGAAAGAAGATAGGAAGCACCTTGATGCCAGAACTTGGGCGATGGAGTTCTTCTCAGTGGAACACAATGGGACTATAGCTTTTTGTAAGTGTTGAAGAGAAGGAAGATGTAAACAAACTCAACCTCTTCTTCAAGCAATGTAACCTGCAACTTGGACAAAGACTTGCACAGAAAAAATGGTTAAGAAACTTGGTGCTACCTGCCATAGAAACTTAGAAAACAAGATTATTAAACAAAATAATAGTGTACTTCTAAGAGATTTGAAACAAGTACACAATAAGATTTTCAAGCAAATAAGCTATTTAAATCTTACCCTACGGGAAACAACTCCCCTTCAGAGGCCTAGCTCAACTAGAAAGATGCAAGAAAATGGACACTGTTGGTTACTTCAAAAGCTCGAAACAATGCTTATCCAAACATGAAAATGCTACATAGTTTTTGACCTCCAAAGTCTTTTATTCAGAATGATAAAGAAAATATTCCAAAGGCATGCAGGCAGAGGTTCGACCTTCGATGCCAAAACATGGACTGAGAGCTTGCTTAAATAGAAAACTACACACCAAGAGGGGGCACACTTTGCCCAAGGATGCGCAAGGCTTGGATGAGGTGTTTGTAAGTTGGTGCAAGGTTGGAACAGGGAGTAAATAATGACAACATCATTTGTCTGGAGTAGCGACTACCAAAACACAAACGTTTTTCCAATTCCATGAGCTTGTACCTCAAGGCTGCGCCCCCACTTGGAGAGATGCCCCTAGCTTGGACGAGAAAACTTCCAGAGTTTGATTCTCTCTGAAATGGCAGTGTTTGACCTTCCAAAATTGCCCAGGTACTTGCCACTTTACTTTGCCAAGTCACAAAAATTGATTTTGACAAGTTTCTTTTATTTTTTGAGTTGGCGATTATTTCACTTTATCCAATTTTTTGGTCTTTTTTGGGTTTTTCGAGTAATAATTAATTTTAGAGATAAATAATTACTCGAAAACTTAGGAAAGTGGGTTTAGGGGTTAAGTTGGTGCTCCGGTGTTAGAAAATGAACACCCCCACGGCAAAACAACCTCCTAGCCCCACTTTTATGACTTTACGAACTTTTACATTTAACTTATTAAAAATAAACCTGTAAAAATGGAAAAAATGATTTTTTTCGGAAAACCTATGGACTAAGTTCATGTTCTTAATGACTCAAAATAATGATTATCATGGTAATATACATTGACACCTAGGTTTTAATAACCTCGTAAGGCCTAACCACCAAGACAATTATTCTAGCTTTTTGGAGGCTTGAGTGAAAAACTTGAAAATTATCTATCGTTTAAAAACGATAGATAATTAGCAAGGAAAAAACACCCTAGATTATGTATTGATGACTAAGTCCTAGGAAACCAAACCTTTTACATAAAGTCATCATGTTAAGTCAATTTATTACAATTCCCCATGGGGTATGAACATGTTAAAAAAATGAAAAAGGCCCTAAGAAGACCTGCATGGACTTCTGAACTTGAAACTTGAACAATCAATTGTTCATCTTTGGCGGCTCACTTAGAAGTCCAACTTAGTGCAACTTAGTTGGTAACACTACTCATACCCCCTGGAGCAATGTGACGCCCTAAGAGAACCATAATAACTGCATTCTGTAATAAAAATATGATTTGAGTCATTTGACCAATAATAAAGTGATAATAATCATTGATCATGAAATCTGGGGCCAAACTTTGAAAATTGAAATCGTAGTATTGGTCCTGGGCATGTCTAGAGCAAATATAAGCATTGTCAAATTTTTAGCCACTGCCTTGGGAATCGTGTTTGACTTGGTCAACTCAGTTGACTAGGTCAAAATACCCAAACTGAAAGTCAGTTGCCGAACTAAGCTGAACTTGCATGTATTCAAGTTAAGAACTGGTCTAAGATGTATATTAAAACCCAAATTAAATTATGCAATTTTGAATCATGGTGACAATAATAATAATAATAGTAGCCAATAGGATATACCTGTGTCGTTGAAAAATCATTGAACCTTCTGGAAGTCTTTTGTATATGCCATACTCACAAAGTTTAAACAATTTGCTAGTGCTAGGTGAGGATGGAAAACAAGGCTAAAGTAAAAGGGTGATGACCTCTAGTTGGTTTTGACCATGTGATCTCTCCGACTGATGACAAATACACACAACCATAATGACATATGCATGACAGATAACAATAGGGGATGGTGGTGTCTCACAAATGGATAAAGTACTTGGGCTTGTTTCCTTCAGGCTCTAGCAAGTTTTCATTTTAAACAAAGATTTAGCAATTTGGAACACTAGTCAACCTCCAAAGGTAGGTGCCTTGGAAAGCCTTCTGGGCTTCCAGAAAATGAGAAAGGCATAGCCTAGACAGGTCAGCCTCACCCTATTTCCTTACAGGGGCAAATGAGCCGAACATTATACAATGAATGAGTGCTCATCCTTTGACCATTGACTTTTCAAACAACATTTAACTTTAATATAAGATAATAGCCAACTTCCAAAGACAGGTGCCTTGGAAAGCCTTCTGGGCACCAAAAAATGACTAAGGCATAGCCCCGGTGCCAGCAAGCGTCCATAGCCCCGACAGGTTTGCTTCACCCCGTTTCCCTTATGGGGGCAAATGAGCCTTACATCATATAATGGATGAGTGCTCATCCTTTGACCACTGACTAATTTTTAACATTTATATTTTGCATTTAGATATAACATTTATGCGTTCTGATGCTTTAGTGTATAAAGACACTGTTGGTAGGAGCATTTGTTTTGACGACTAAAAGAAAACCATCTAGTGTACTTAGCCATACTGACCAAGCCACATACTTCATAGCCAAAGACACAAAAAAACATGTAGTCTATCATACACAAGGGTCAAGATGGGGAAAAGATCTTCAATCTCATAGGTCTCAATCAAACATAAGTCATGGGAGGAAATCACTTATGGATGAGCAAGATGGGTGTGGACAAGTGATACATGGAAACAACATAGCACTAAAGTTTAAAAGTTGTGTAAAGCAACATAAGTAACAATCTTCAACATTAGATTCTTTAATTATTCTCAACACAAGTTTAAGCATTAGTACAACATGCAATATAAGCATAGGTCACCATAATCATCATAACATAACAATTCTAAGGTGTTAGTATATGTTCGAGAGCAAAATCCAACCAAGGAGCCATATACATGATCTCATCATATACATGCCTCTACTTGATATGCCCATCTGTGAACTGTGTATTTGCTGCTCTGCTCTAATGAACTAGGTCACCACTGAAATCACATGAATGGACAAGGAGATCTTAGTCCTGGTAAGGAAATACTTTGAAGCTGTTGCTAAACAAAGGCTCTGAATGGCTCAGGCTATAATGATCCATGCTATAACCCCATTTGAATGTGTAGCTTGGAAAAATAAAGAGATCAATCTGTATGCTGCATCATGGTAGCCCAACTACAATATATACGCGATAACATAACCATGGGAGGTGACCCAAGTTTAGCCAGATGGCCAAACCCCTTTTAATACTATAGCGTATTGATGAATAATTGGACACTTTTATGGACAAGATACCTTGACAGGTGATTCCTAGATATTGAATAGGGTGATGAGCTATGGTATTATGGATTGACTAGGGTTTAGAGAGATGATGAGTATGCAATCAAATTTAGCAAATAGGCTCAGTTTTGTATTAAGTCTATGGATCTACGATGATAGAGACTAGGGCAAAAATTATTTCAATAGCTTTTGCAACCCTTACTTTTGAATGACTTGCTCCATCACAATAAAATAGTTAGCACAAGCAAGACATCAAGCATTTCTAAATGAGAATGACTTTAAACCTAAGTTGCACTGAAATGGATAGAGATACGGTGAGGGAAATGGATACGACAAATTTTAAAAAATGCGGGATACGATTCGGCAAGGAAACGACAGCAGACTTATATATATATATATATCAAAAAGGCCACGAGACATACATAATTTAGATTACCATTCATCAATTAGATTTAAAGGTAGTTATTTCATTTATAACAATTAAAATTAACAAACTCAAATATTGTCTTAAACAATATTCTTTTATCTCAAGTGTCATAGATAAGTCACCCATTGGCAAGCATTTAAACAAGAACATGTCAACTACTTATAAACATTGATTTCAAACCCTAAAATTACTTGATGGATGTATCTAAATGTTACCATCTAACAAATATTACGTGTTTACACCTCTATAAAAGTGTTAAAATTTGTGATTAAACACAATTTTTTATGTAATCCAGAGACAATCAACTAGGCAAGTGAGAGTCAATTGACCAACCGACTGGTTCGAAAAGTGACTAACTGACTAGCTCATAAAGGGCCTAAATTCACAGGATTGTCTATGATTTACAATTGACTTGGATATTCAAATTTGACATAATCAACCATGTTTTAAGGGGATTAATTAAGCACTCAAGTATAACAATTAAAATTAGCAAACTCAAATATTGTCTTAAACAATATTCTTTTATCTCAAGTACCATAGATAAGTCACCCACTGGCAAGCATTTAAACAAGATCATGTCAACTACTTATAAACATTGATTTCAAACCCTAAAATTACTTGATGGATGTATCCGAATGTTACCATCTAACAAATATTACGTTGTTTACACCTCTAGAAAAGTGTTAAAATTTGTGATTAAACACAATTTTTTATGTAATCCAGAGACAATCAACTAGGCAAGTGAGAGTCAATTGACCAACCGACTGGTTCGAAAAGTGACTAACTGACTGGCTCATAAAGGGCCTAAATTCACAGGATTGTCTATGATTTGCAACTGACTTGGATATTCAAATTTGACATAATCAACCATGTTTTAAGGGGATTAATTAAGCACTCAAGTATAAATAAGTAAGATCATGTTTTAGTGCAACTTAGATGTGACTGTGGTGACATGCAATATTGCACTCTATGCCATAATACTATCTCTTGATACCAATGAGTTTCCTTGGATATGTTGTTTATATTTTATGCTTTATACTAATAAAAATGCTTGAAATAAGATTAAAATATCACATGCATATCTTATGGAGAACTGGCTAAACGATGCACCATCATAATTCTCTCCACAACGTAAGTATAGGGATATGAGTGTACTAGCAATGAAGTAAATAAGACCATGGGTCAAGGGTTCATAGTACATATTAATTCAAACAGGAAAAGATGAAAACTGAAGTTTGTTGGAAGATTATTGGAAATATGTGTTGGTTTATGTAACCCTTCATAAATGTACTACGCTATTTTGTATGGCTAAAGATGCCATTGTATCAATTTTGATATGCAAGTTGTTTTATCACATATGCAAGTCATTGGGGTTTATTTAAAACAAAGTTGTGAGGAATTGGCCAAAAAACTGAAATGAAATAAACAAATTAAAAAAAGTCATTGTGCTTTTACACTAGGCTAGGAAACTAACACTATAGTACACTAGCATTTGATACAATAAAATGTCCACATATCAATGATTTTTAGAACGAACGGTAGGCCTTTATCAATTTTGGAAAATTACAATGAAACAAAATCAATGAGACACAACATGTCAAATTACCATTCACCAATTTAGGACTAAGGTTTTGCTCTTGATTTATAAGCTTTGAAGCTTTATATCTAAGTTTTTAGGTTCTATTTAGGGTTAGGGTTTTATAGTTTTCCTTTGGGGTTATTTATTTGTTTATTTTCATGTCAAAAAAATTAATATTTCTAGTAAAAAACTTGCCCTGTAGCAGCTGAAACGTTTCAGAAAACCAGGAAACTGTTGGAAACATCTGGAAACTCTGGAAATGTTTCTGGAAACAGCTAGAAATGACCTAGAAATGTTTCTAATTTTTGGATATGGCTTGGAAACATTTTAGTGGCTTTTCCAAGCCGTATCCCCTCCGTTTCAGTTTTCGAAACGGGGAACGAAGTTTCCCCTCCCCTTCCTAGACGTTTCCGGTAACTTAGCTTTAAACACTAAAGGTGTTTTAGAGTATGATGACATCCATGGGAATATGGAGCCTATGACAAATCGCTATGGCTTAAGATGAGTAATTAGAGTACCCCAAACAAAAAAGATGCCAACAACTTTGTTCAAATGGCCTCTAAATTCTCATACGATTTTGTTTTGTGAGAGATTGATGCCTTTCAATGAATAAATGAAGTCCAAACTAAGTCGTTTGGATTTTAGAGAATTAATTGAGACCCAAAATGCATATGATAAAACTCTAAGGCACAAAACTATACTAGCAACCTCGAATACGATTTGGTTCCATGACAAATCAATTTGTTTGCAATGAGATGAACAAACAACCAAGTCACTGGGATTTACAGTGATAGATGGAGACTTTTTGAAACAAACCAATGCAACCCCAAAGCCAAATGACCTTCCAAAATCCTAGTGTGATTTCACTATTGAGAGAATTTTTTTTTTATGATGAAATAAACTCAAAGATCAAGTTGTTTTGGTTGTTAATGATAAGTCCAACCTTTCCTAAGCACACATTGAAAACTTAGGGCTGAAACGACCTCTGAACAGATAAGTGCTATTTCACTTTTGGAAGGTAAATTCTTTTTTTATGAGGAAAATGGTGCCCAAGCCAAATCATTAGGTTATAAGAGGCGACGCCTAGGGAAATAGAGACACCCCACAAGCACAACGACTATTTCCCTACAGGAATCAAAATTGATATTAAAATTTTAGTTTTTATTTTGGTTGACAGATGGTGTGGAGTTATTTCACAAAAAAATCAAGGAACATAATCGGATGTGGAGTTATTTCAACAGTCCCAAATGGAAATCGTTTCCTCCTCAAGCAAAATGTACTTCAAAACCCCAGTGAATTTTCACTTGCAAATACAAGAAGCAAACGATTTCACAATAACTAAAATATAAGTTGTGATTTGCAAAATTAAAATGACAAGTAGAGAGACAAGAAAAATCTAGCAAACAAATTGATAGCCAAGACAAATGTGATTTGCATCCACAGAGAAACCCCCTGTCAGAGATAGAATTGCTCAGAGTGAAGTCGTACTCTTTTCCTTGCGAGTTTTAAAGATCACCAAAAATAATTTGAATCTCAAGAAGAATAGAGATTCAGTGAGAAAGGAAGATTAAAAGTTAAATATCAATCCATCACAATCCGAGATGCAAAAGATATGCAACAAAAAATATTTTGATATTATTCTCCAAGAGTCGAAAGTCCTTTAAACGAGGGGCTCACTTTCTTTTATAGCTAAGAGAGTGGCCAAATCTCTAACTGATCTTTTAATGGATGGTTGAGTTTAAAATATAAACGTTAAAGATCAATGGTGGAGATTTAATCTTTCAATAATACATGGATCAAGCTGGAATAAGTCAAATCTGTGAGAGGGGCGAATTGGCCAAGACTCCCAAGATACAAATCATATATAACAATAATACATCAAATATCGTCCTAGGTGGCTCCATTCACCCCCAGGGAATGCTTTTACAAATTTATATTAACATTTACTTTGATACACTAGTCACCACAAACGAAAGTTGCCTTCCTATAGAGAAAGACGCTCTCATGGGGGGAAATGAAGGCAGTGGTGAGATAACATGAAAATATGCCATCAAAGATGTTCAATAGTCTCTAGAGGGTCATACCAACATAACCCAAGTCACACCTTGATATTCATTAGTGCCATGCCACACATCTCAAACTTTGGTCACTTTTAATTAATAATCGCTGGAAATCTTTGTAAATCTTCAATCTGCCCATAACTGATTCTTTCTTTGCTCGGAATGATGATCTGATTGCACGGATGTATTCATAAATATAATAAGAACTAGGATACACTACTCATACAACCCCAACCAATCTATCATAGTCACTATGAACAAATCTCCAAATTTTAATTAAAAAATGGCTTAATTATTTTCCGTTGACCTTATAAAAATAAAAAATAAACCGATTTTTTCACAATCTGACGCATGGAGTGTTCTAACTGGCTTCTAATGGCACTAAGATGAACACTGATAACTTGTAGTGGGGTCTTGTTGTGGGTTTGACCATTTGACCAAGTCAAATTGAGGTTTGACCAGTGTAGTCTCACTCGTTTGAGACTTGCATGTTGGGAAATGAGTACTTGCTGCAGACTCGGGGCAGAGACTCAACACTCGCCTAAACTTGCAGTGATTCGCCTTACTCGTGTGAACTCACCGAACTCGCCCAAACTTGTCTGAGTGCTTGCGGATTGGTGTCCCTCATGGCTGTTGACTGGGCGGACAGTTGACCACGTGAATTTCACTATGGAGGGAAAGGTTGGAGGGAAACTGTGCTTTGAGCCTTTAAGAAGGCATTTACACTCCTCCATTCACATTAACCTTTCCATTCGAGTCTAAGCCTGAGGTTGAAACTTGAGTGTGTGCTGTGTTGGTGTCTCATGGTGGGCGAAGAGTGGCATCTGGTTCAGTGAGTGTTCAGCGACCAGTGTCAAGGAGTTCGCGGGTGCCATCTACGGGATGACTTCAGGTTGGCAGTGTTTTTTATTAAAAATTTTATTTGTATTTTAAATCTTTTATGGTGTTTTGTTTATTTTTGAATTTTCTTTTGTATTTTAAATTTTTTGTCATGTTTTTAAGTTTTATTTTTAATTTTTTATGTTTTCGGCCTACAGGCTGCCAAAAGGCCCAAAACACAAATAAATTAAAATAAAACATAAATAAATTATTTATGTCTTGTTTTTATGCAATGTTCCCCCAAGTTTCCGAGACGGGGGGACATGGGAGCGGGGAAACGCATATTCGGGACACGTGGAGACCACCTCCAAATTTAGGGATATTCGGGGGGGGGGACGTGGGGAAGTCTCTAAAATTATAAAAATAAAATAAAATATCAAAAATAATAATTCATTTGATGTATATTAATGATTGTGCAATGTAAATACTAAATATATCAGTTTATTTTCTAAGTAGTATCAAGTAGGAATTGTAAAATGTGAAAATAATGAGAAAACATTAAAAGAAATTCCCAGGGGCATGGTTGCGGAGGGAAAGTTTCACCCAAGAGTTGTTAGTTTTTGTACCTAGGCAGATGTTCCCTAGGTGACTTTAATTTTTGCCTAAAGTCACTTTATGAGGGAAAAAGGTGACCCTCACATTAAATGTCACTTAATGAGACTTTATAACAATAAAGTCACTTTTTGATAAATTTAAGTGGGTGAGTGATTTTATTTATGAGAAATAAATAAAAGGGATTTTCACTCTCAATCAATCTCATCCATTGGATTGATTCTTTCTCCACCATTGGATTAAGAAACTCACTTAGGGTAAACAAAAAGGCTGAGGGAGGCAAAAGGGCATTTACTTTTGTGTTTTCAGGAGAAGAGAGAGAGCTGAGAAGACTGGGTCGAGTTTGCTTGAGGAGGGCACGATTTTCCAGATTGATTGCTGAAGTGATTTCAGGGAGCAAGGAGGTCGAGACTACATTTATTGTTGTTTGCACAGGAACCTGAGAAGAGTACGGCTGAGTGTGATTTCTGCTGTACGGCTGCATCATTTATTGGCACAAATATCGAGGGAGTACGACCTGTTTTTCATGCTGTACGGTGCATTAAATTTTGCACAGATTTCGAGGGGTGTACGGTCTGTTTCTCTTGCTGTACGGTGCATTTAATTTTTGCACAAATATCGAGGTTAGTACGGCTGAGTTTCTTCCTGTACGGGCTGCTTATTAATTGCACAGATTTCGAGGAAAGGGTACGGCCATCTGCTGCTGTACGGACTCTTTTTTATTGGCACAAATTCCTAGAAAGTGTACGGCTTGTTGGTGCTGTACTGTTGCATTTAATTTGACGAAGAAAATGAAGAAGGGTGTACGGCTGGTTTGCTGAGCACATTTCCAGACTTTGAGATAAAGTTTGCCGGTGGAGATAAGTTGTATTTTCCACTATTTTTCTGTCCTGTACATTGCTGAAGAAATAATAAAAATCTCTCCTCTCTCTGACTGGTTTTCCCCGTGGGGGTTTTTCCAGGGCTGATTAGCCAAAAATCTCTGAGTTAAATTTATGGTGTGCATGCATTTGTTTTCAGCCTGTTAGTAATTTTTACTGTGTGTTTAAAATTGTTCGGCAAAATTTTAAGTAGCTTCAAGCCTATGCAAAACCGGCTGAAGTGAAAAACACAAATTGTTCATTTAAACCAGCAAGCAGTAAATCTCAGTTTTTCAACAAGAGTCCCCAAGTCCCCGGGACGCAGGGAAATGTGTCCCCGACCTTGTGGGACGTGTCCCCGTGGAACACTGTTTTTATGCTATATTTTAAATTTTTATGACAAATAATATATTTATGCTATATTTTAAATTTTTTGTGTTTCATAAATAATTTATTTCTGTTTTATTTTAATTTTTTTTGTGTTTTAGGCCTTCTGGCAGCCTGTAGAGGCTGCCATCACGGCCGGCCTACAGGTCTGTAGGCAGCGTACTGGCCTGTAGGCTGCCCCTTGTGGCCGCTTACAGGCCTTTAGGCCGTGATGGCAGCCTCCATAGGCTTCCAGAAGGCCCAAAACACAACAAATTTAAACTAAAACATAAATAAAATGTTATTTCTGTTTTATTTTAAAATTTAAATTTTGGCCCTTTTGGTAGCCTTTGGAGGCTGCCATCACCGCCTACAGGCCTGTAGGAAGCCACAGGGGGCAGCCTCCTGCACATGATTTAGACGGTAAGACTTATGTGGAGCAATCTCTTTGAAGAAGGAGGCCACTAATATGTCCTGTTTTCATGACACGAAAACTTGATTAAGATCCTATTTTGGCTCTAATTAAGGAGTAGCAATACCTTTGTTCTCATGCAAGAAAAGTTAAAATTTTCCTAGTCTCAAACTCCATGAAACATATCTTATGTATTTTTCTATCATGAGCATTGCAAAGTTTGTCTTTTATGCTAATTTTGACAAAAACATTCTCTGAGATGTCCTTTGGAAATTCTCATACCATGTGAAATATAAAGGGCAGTAGTGCTTTCTATGGAAATATATGGAACAATTAGTCACTTGAATTGTTGGTCAATGCTTGGTAACCAAGTTCTGTAAAAGTAGAAACGAGAAATTTAGCCACTAGACATATACAATTGTAGAAAACTAATACAGTCCAGTATGTGCTGCCCATTCTTTTCACACGATTTAGACAGCAAGACTTGTGGAACAATCACTTTGAGGAAGGAAGCCGCTAATATGTCCTGTATGTCCTGTTTGGAGGACATGAAAACTTGATTAAGATTCTATTATAAATTTATATCTCTAATTAAGGAGTAGAATTACCTATGTTCTCATGCAAGAAAAGATAAACTGTTTCCTAGTCTCAATCTCCATGAAACATATGTAATGTATTTGACTATCATGAGCAATGCAAAGTTTTGCTTTTATGTAAATTTTGGTGAAAACTTTCTCCGGGATGTCCTCTGGAAATTCTCATACCATGTGACATATAAAGGTATAGATATGCTGGCTTTTAGATTGTAATAGTAGGGACATAGAAAGTACTTGTACTGTATTACTATCAATTTATGAATTTTTGTGGATGGATATCCATGTTGTGCAAGATGTGTACAATATCTATATCATCTCTGAAACTTTGATAACCTTTTCTCTGACAGAATGAAATTCAGGATGTGCTTAGAATATAGTGGGAAGTAGACATGCAGTGGACCATGTAAAGAAAAAAGGGCGTCTTATTATATAGACAACTTACAATGCCTATGATGAAATCCATAATTTCAAGCTCTTATGTGATGCAGATGGTAAATGTAGTAAAGTAGCACATGATTTCCCATTTAAGAACATTGATTTTGTTTCCACACAGTCAACAGCTATTCAAATTTCAATCTATCAGATTCCTTGTGTCATTCAATTCTGCCAGGCTTTGCTTAGCTACTTGCAGAGTTGCAAGAGATCTAGAAAAGAAGGCAAGCTTAGATTAAATTAATATAAATCAATATATTTTATAGAAATCGTTTTGTGCTTGACAATGTATCTGTTGACATTGATAACGTACAGTTTCTCCTTTGTCTGTTTTTGCCTCTGGTTTTGGTTAAATCATTTGTCCTGGAACTTCTAGTTCAGTGGTCATACTTGTGCATCTTCGAGTTTGGCTTTCTTTAGCTAGTTGTTTTTTACAAACTGCATTTGCATATAATTTCCTGCCCAACTGGGTGTGTATTTTAATGCCTTTCATGCTTCCATACAGATGATAAAAAGCATCATTATCATGCTAATATCATGAAAGCATGGCATCTTTATGGAAAGTGTGAGAATAAAAGGACCATGTCTGATGGTTGTTTGTCCTTTCGTTCTGTTGCAAAATTTTGGAGAAAACTTATTTCTTACACAAAGTTCCACATTTTTTGGTTACAGGAACATCAGCCTGTCCTGAAGGAAAATTTTACTGCAGAAATGTGGGGCATACACCTCTTTTACTATTCTCATCTAGGGTGAATGATGGCATTTGTGGTAAGGTTCTTTTAGGTCAAAATAGATTCTTCTTGCAATCAAAACGCTTTTGATTTCTTTTATCTTCTCCTGTAAACAGTGTTATGTCTGATTCAGGTTCCTCAAGTACATGCCTCAGCTATTGTTCCTTGCTCATATGGGAGACTGCCTTAAAGCCTGTTTTACAGTGTTTGAGAATTAGGATTTATTTGTTTGTCAAAAACTCTAACAAAAACAAATCATATTGTTGATTGTTGTTGAATGCAGAGTTCCCATTTATCATTTGTGGAATAGGTTGCTTCTGATTGTTCCTATCATAAAGTGTAGCATCTTTTGAATGATTTTCTTTAATTTATTGCTTTACCTTATTGTTGTTCTATTAAAACATGCACAAACAGCGATTTGACAGAAAAGGCTCTATGCCGGTTCAAGTGTATTCACTCCAAATTTACAATTATGTAGTACAATGGATAATGCCACCTCAGAGAGGGAATTTTTCTAGATCCTAACACCTTGCATGGTGATTAGTCTAGGCAATCTTAACCAAATCTCTTAGTCATCATTAATGATAAATCATTATTATCCTAAATGATTAATACAAATAATGGTGAAAATTTAACTTTGTGATTGGTATGGTGAAGCCATAGCCTAACATCTCCCCCCCCCCTCAATTACAAATCTATATATCTATATCAGCTAAGCAATAAACACTGATGCTGAAGTTGATATGCTGGATCTTTCAGAAACCTTCATCTATGCTTCAATGAAAAATCTGCCTAAAAAACTGTCAAAACTGGATGCTGAATGGTTCATATGAAATGAACTGGAAGAGAGCTGAAATTCTGTAGTGAACAGCTGCCATGTCTAAACATTCCCTGTTTACTTAACAGTTTGGTACAGTTTTGTAATTTGCCAAGTGATTTAGCTAGAAGAGGTTGATGTCTTCTACTAATTGGTGAACATGTAGTATCACCACTTTACTATCAGTGAATCATTAAAGTGCTCTCTGAATATTTCGACACTATTATGTATAGAACAACATCCCAATTTATCATTTATATAAGTCTGCCGTCTACGGAGAGTTGTTGTCCATTTGGCAATTTGTTTGTCTGCCATATACAGACTATTTTTGCCCATTTTGCAATTTGTTTGTTGGAGTCTAGCATCTACAGACTATTGTTGTCGAAACTTGAAGTCTGACAACCATCATCAATATCCCCCCTTAGTTAGCTGAAAGGTGAGACATCCTTGTAAGTTGTATCTAGTGGTTTTTGTCTAAGTCACCGGATTCGGCGAATTTCCGCCTTGGAGTTCAAAAATCGCTGATTTTTTTGAGCAGGACGAATTTGTTAGGTTAAATTCGCTGAACTGGATCGACGATTTTGATTTTGTTGGTTCAATGATTTCCAAGGCGAATGAATTCGCCACAAAATTCGGAGAATTCATTAAACACTACAAAAAATCGAATAAAAAACGTTTTTCTCTTTCGTGGTTGCGGGTAAACTAAACCCGCGGGTAAACGTTTTTCTCTTTCGTTGACCAAGTACCAAAACCACATTTGTGCGAAGGTTCATTCCTCCTTCGATATTTCGGTGTCCGCTGCGACTAAAGTGCAAGGGTTTGCGAGTAAAGTGTGACTGTGTAGACTGCATGTGGATCCTGGAGGTGCCGATAACTATTCTTTCAGTCAAAGTGAAATGTATACTAGCAGTTCATTGTGGAGAGGGTCAATCCTAGCACTGGGCAGCTTGCAGCTGATTGCTGTAAATTTTTTCGCCTTGAGGTTTGAGGGTGGAGTGTAGACCCCGTCACGGTTCACCGAATCTCGACTCCCAAGTATCCCGATTGCTGCCGCTGCATGATGCGTCTGCACAGTGCAAGTGATTCGTGTACACTAAGAGACTGTGCAACAGTGCAAGACTGCAATTCGTGACTCTCTTCATCGAGTTCAACACTTCAAAGAAGTTAAACTTCAAACTTCAGCAGCCAAATTTCATAGTTCACTGTTCAACTATCTGTAGACTATTATTTGCAAGGTTCCGATTCCAAGCTCAAGCCTGCAAGTTCCAACATCCAAATGCTCCAGCCTCCACGCTCGTGGTTTCAAAAAAAAATTATTCATTAATTACTTTACAAGTTTACAGTTTAAAACTTTCCTTTGTAAACTTTAAAGTTTAAAGCTTGTTGTAATTTGTAGTTTAAAGCTTGCCTCTGTAATTTGCAGTTTAGAACTTGCCTTTGTAACTTTGTAAGACTGTAACATGTTTGGTATCAGATAATCACTGTAGACTGTATCAGACTGTCAATTATAAAATTTTCCTTATCAAAATAAAAAATTTATCATTAATTTGAAACAATGATTTGTATGTAATTAAATGATCATTTAATACAATTTGGACATTCGTCCTGCATAAACTTTCATCAAATGGCACCCCATAAATCATCTGCAGAGGCATGGAAATATGTCAAGAAGGAAGGGCTGTATGTTATCTGTCAACTGTGTGGGCACAAATTTTGTGGTATCTTAACTTGCGTAATGGACCACTTCTTTTTTTATTAGTAATGAAAGTGGAGGTGGCATGGAAGGATGCAAAGGAATATCAGATGAACAAAAAGTTGCAGTCCAACAGGATTATGACATTTCAAAAGCTGAAGGGGTAAAGAGGGAAGTGAAAAGGAAAAGAATTTGAAGGGAGATTGATGCATCTTCTTCACCTGAAATTGCTTCTCTCACCTCAAAATTTGGTGGCTCAAGTTCCACCCCAAGAACAACAGGTGGAACAGCTACATTAAATACATTTTGGAAACCTCTAGACAAACAAAAAGTTGATGATTCTATTGCTGAGATGTTTTATGTATGTGCTATTCCATTTAACGTGGCAAGGAGTCCATTTATTAAAAGTGCAATTAAAAAGGTTGCTGATTTTTGCAAGGGCTATGTTGCTCCTAGATTCAAAGCTATAAGGACCACTCTCTTAAAAAAAACAAAGGAAAGAGTGACAAACATGCTGGCTGAAATAATAAAATCTTGGGAGACTACAGGTTGCACGATTTTGAGTGATGGTTGGTCCGATTCATGCCATCGGCCACTATGGGGTATATTTTTTGAAGGCAGTTGGTGCAATGAATGAGGTGAAAACATCAGAATATATTTTCAGCATTTTGGATGCAACAATTCAAGAAGTCGGGGAGAAAAATTTGGCCAAGTTGTCACCGACAATGCCTCAAATTGTGTCGGTGCAGGAAAGCTGATTATGGAGAAGTATAGAACTATTTAGTGGACCCCATGTGCATCTCATTGCTGCATGATTTAGCCAAATTTCCATGGGTTAATGAGACAATCCAAAGAGCAAAAACTACTGCAATCTTCGTCATTAATCATCGTCTCACTTTGAGCTTATACAGGAAAAATGCATCTAGAGAGTTGTTGCGGCCTTGTGATACAAGGTTTGCCACGTTTTACATCACTTTGAAAAGAGTTGTCGAGGAAAAAACAAACCTAAGAAGTATCTTTTGCACTACTGAGTGGGAGAGGTCTCACCTCTCAAAAGAATTGAAGGGAAAGCATGCCGAACAGATAATGCTAAGCAACAATAGCTTTTGGGAAAATGCTCAAAAAGTTCTAAAACTGTGTGATTGCAAGTGCTTTTGATAATGTGGAAGCTAAGTACAAAGAGATATGGGAGGTGGTTGATCTAAGATGGAAGATGATGCATAGCCCATTACAGGCAGCAGCATGTTATTTGGACCCTACCTTCTTTGGGATACCAAGACATCAAGATGAAGAGGTCATGAGTGGACTTTATGAGGCTATTGACAGGATGTATCCATATGAGTCTATTGCAACTTTGGTTAGATCCCATATTAGAGCATACAGGTTACAAGAAGGCCTATTTGGAACTGTAGTAGCAAAGAGAGATAAGGCATTGGCTGCTCCAACAACGTGGTGGGATTTTTATGCATTAGGAGCCCCATAATTGCAAAAATTTGCAATTCGTATCTTGAGCCAGACATCAAGTGCATCAACTTGTGAAAGGAACTGGAGTGCTTTTAGCCAAATTCATTCCAAAAGAAGAAATAGGCTGTTGTCAAGAAAATTAGGAGATCTTATTTATGTTTGGAGTAACTTGCAATTGGCTTTAAGCAATGTGCCTAAAGATCAGACAAATTCTTCAACTCCATGGATGGAGCTTGTTCCAGATGCACTAAGAGATCAAAATGATCTTGAATTGAGAGTGATGAATCCAATGGTGATCATGATTCTAGTGGTTTCATTCCCCCAAGTGCTCTTGATGATTTAGAGCTTTTTGATGTAATAAGTAGGCCATGGGAACAACAATAGTAAAACTTGTGTTTTCGTTTAGTCTCTAGACTTCTAGCTTCTTTTTGGGATACTATTTTGCTAAATAGTGGCTAGCATAAGTATTGATGACATTTTAATATTATTTTTTGTCACTTTATGAACATGTTTTTAAACTTCAATCATGATGTAAACTCTAGTCTCTTTGAAATATACGTTTAATTATTCCTATTGCCATATTTTTATTTCTATGATTCAATGACTATCATGTTCATAGTTCATTGAATGTTGATGTGTTCATTATTTCTATGATTATATGACTATCATGTTCATTGTTGATGTGTCTAGTGTTCATAGTTTGTCGAGTATAATGAATTTTATTGAAAAGTTTCCTATATTTTTTTATTTCCATATTTTATAGTAATTCAAACTTAATGCTGAATTTTATGCCGAATTTTATCGCTAGAATTTCAAGTGTCGATTTTTTGCCGAATTCGAACATGAATTCAAACCAGGCGACTTAGGTTTTGGTTGACTACTAACCATTTTCACTTCACAGTGTACCCCCCCTTAAGCTGCAAGAGAGTACCATTTTTATTTCATTTGTATACAACTCAAAGTGGGCATGTGGAAACAACCACATGTTATCTAATTCTGTAAGGGCCAGGTTTGAAAGCTACACCATAAGGGGACCACTTTGGACCTATATTCCCCCCTATTAGGTACGAGGGAGTACCATTTGTTGTTTGAATTTCATCCTTCATATGTGTCTTTGCCGTGTTTGAACTTTGAACTAGACTGTAAGACTTATGCAACTTCTTGACTTTTTGATTCCATTGCCAAGGACTTATCCATCCATGGTGCATTGTTCTTTTCTTTTTATCCTTCATTTTCTTACATTTCTCTGAGTGATGATTTTTCCCACATTGAAGACAAAGATGGAGATCAAAATCCATGTGACCAACATTACGACAATGTTGGCACTTTTGAACTTCAACATTTGAAGTTGAATCTTCTTGAAGGAATCTTGCACTCACAAACAAAACTAGTTTGGAGGAATTTGGAATATGAAAATTGATGTGATTTTTATATCCTAGATATGATGTGATTTTTATATCTCGAGTAATTTTGATTCCTATTGAAGTTTAGGACTATAGTGTTGGAAAGATCATTTTGTACTTGATGATGTGGTTTACATTCACTTTCACTTATACTTGTATCATTTTGTGCTTTGGTATCTTTTGCTTGCGATTCATCTTCATTGGAAATTAGTTCTGAAGTTGTATCGTTGTTTGTTCTTGTGCTAAATGTTGATTTGAATCATCATCATCATCAACATAAAAAAGAGAATTGTTATGAATAATGACTAGTTTAGAATGCTTCATTGATTCCTGATTTTGGAGATCTTTGATTTCGTCATTCATTAGTTGGGATTGTGCTTGAAGAAGTGTAAGTTTTGCTTGCGTCACTTACAAACAAGTTGTCACCGATTGAAGAGTTGCTCTATTGAGTATGACTGTGTTGTCTTCAACAATGATTATTAGAGTTGTCTTCAACAATGATTATTAGAGTGTTCAATAAATCCAATAATTCAAGACTTCTCTCCATTTGAATCACTAAATGAGGCCTCCTTATGCAGGTAGGTCTTGATTACAGTTTGACTCAACAAAAGAAGGGCTTCTTGCAACTCCACCCTTTTGATAGTAAGAGTCTCAACAATTTTTAGTGTAGACATGAGATTACAATGACCCAATCAATTTTCAGGTGTCGAGTTCAACCAAGAATGCATTTGGTTACAAATTCAACTCAAGCTTGATTTTGACACTTACAAAAAGAGCTATTGCAAGTATACAATTTTGATTTAATTTTCAAATTTGATAATGCTTTGGCTCCAAGTCACATTCAATTTTCCTCTAATTATGAGCTTGATTTAGTTTGATTACATGTGCTTCGATTCCCTTTAATTTGTTGATGAATAATGATTGAATGATGTGTGGTACTTGTTTGCCAAATTAAATGTGTCAAAGACTAGACACAAATTACTATCATCAAGCATCTAAAAAGTCATGCACAATCCCACACAAGTTCAAATAATTTGACCCCCTTCAAATTTCAGGACGGGTCAAAGAAACAACCACCACTCAAATTGATCATTTTATAAATCTTGATACAACTCTCTTCACTTTAAGAGCAATTCTCTTTCCAAGTAAATTCCATCCTTTATATCCTTTCAAAAGGACGTCAACCTCCATGCACTTTCAATGTCCCAGCCCTTCTTCTATAAGGTGTTCCATACATTTTTAACCTTTTTACAGATAATAGAATGTAACCCCTAGAACTGAAAAAGGTTCACGTACTTTACAAACCAAAACAATTTTTGGCTAAAGGTTAAGTAAATCTCTTTTAGAACATGAAATGCATATAACTCCTTATCACTCCCATAAAGTAAGTCTTTTTATGAAGAGATACCTTAGGTTAAAGCTTTAAACTTTATGATTCAAATCGTGACTTTAAGTGATTTGTTATATAAAAAATTATATAACATAACATAAATTAATAATAATAAATATCAATATTAATTACTAATATTAATATAAGTTCATATTAATAATTATTAATTATTAAATAAGAAATAAATAATTAAATAATTATGAAAAGTCAAAAGACATGACTTATATTGAAAATGTGCAAAATGGCTTATAAAACCCAAGGTAATGTGATTGTAAAAGATATTATATCTTAACAATTTTATATTTTATTATTTATCCATTCATGGATTATTTGGCGTATTTATGCTAGTTATTTTTGTAAGAAACAACTTTTTCTGTTTCATTGGTATCAGAGCCTCATTTCTTTGATCCAGGCTTTTGATCATTGATCAAATAAGGATTTTGGCCACAAAATTTGGTCTTTGACTACCAATCCTCTTGTGGCCATTTTCAAAGTCCATTGAAGACATATCCACTGCTCCTTTCACATATGCTCTGTCACGTTGAGCTCTCCATCTACACCAACTCGCGCCCTTTCTGCTACACCTCCTTACTCCACCAATCCCTGCATTTCCTTGCGGCTCCCTTCACTCCTTCCCCTCACGCCCTTAGACATGACCACAACCCGCTCCCTCTGCGCATCCACCACCTTCTCCATAACGCTGCACATCTTGCTCTCCAGCTGCCTCTTCCTACTTCTTGTAAACACACTCTGCGCCTCCCATTTTCCTTGCACACTCCCGTGTCACCAAGTCACGTCTTCTCCCATGCCACTCGCAGCATTTTGTGGTCTTTTTCCTCTACGCCTCCACCTCTCCCAAATTTGCAACCTGTGCCCTACTTTCGCCTTCCTACCTTGCAAGCACCCTCCACCTGCTCTCATTGACTAGCCCTCCTCGCCATCTCCACCATCTGCAACATCACACCAGTCCGCCATTTCCTTCACACCCTCCCTTGCTCATCGTTGCGCCTTTACACCAATGCCCCACCTCCAAACAATCCATGTCGTGCCCTCATCTGTCCCTCTACACTTGGGACCCCTTTCGACACCAACGTGACATACCCAAGCTACACATCCCATCCACGATCGTTGCTCGCCTCACATTGCCTTTTCATTCCCTTCGACAAAAGCCCTTTTCCAAATCATTACTACCCCCCCAAAAAATTGCAATATCTTTATTATCATAATTATTATTTATTAAATAATAATTATATAGTTTTATTTTAAAAAAGCAACGGAAAAAGAAAAAAATATATATTGGAGGAAGTCATTGAAGCGCCTTGTGTATTTATATACCAACTAAACGAATTCTATATACAAGTCCAAATTTTGGACTAAGTGTCCCTATTGCGAGATGGAATTCCAATGTGTCATTTTTTAAAAATTGCAATCGCTCCTGTTCGATATGTAGCAAATATTTTGCTATGGAAGAATATCAATGACATTCTCAATTGCAATCACAAATATAGAAATTGGAAGGTGAACTACGATATTTACCAGGAAAGCAATAAAAAATTACAACTTGAAAATGACAAAGAGAAGTATTTTTTATAAATACACAAAATTCCAAATTGAAAGATCGTATTTGGGAGTCCACCAAACAAACTAGGGAATTTGAAATGGCGAGAAACAAATTTGACAAGGACATACAAGAACGAGATGAAGAGATCTTCGTCTAAGAAATAATAAAAAATTGTTGTTGCAAATCAAGGAGACGAAGGATAAAACATAGTGCAATCAAAAGTTAGAAGAGAAGATTCAAGATCTCCAGCAAAAATTACTGGGAAAAGAGGAAGAAAATTCCTCCCTAAAGAAGGTTAATCAAGAACTAGAGGAACAAATTGAGAAGTTAAAAGAGGACAAACGGTTTCAAGACGAAAGGTTCGAGAAGATTCATAATAATAATAATTTATTAGAGAACAAATTAGTTCAAATCTAGAAGGAAGCATCCAGACTGTCCGAAAAACAAATTCAAGTTGACCAAGAAAAAACAAATACAAATTTGGTCCTGTTGCTGCCTTTCACACACCTAGGGGGGAACGTGGCAGAAATCTTCAAGCCACTCGGTGTGTCCTTGGGGGCAAGTCTCGAGTCAAGGCTTTCACCTTGTTCTTGACTCCTCTGTTTAGGAAAAACTCCTAACAAAGTTAAGGGGGGTAGACCCTACAAGTTACTAAGGCTGGTTACTTAGATGATGATGGTATTAAATGAGTAAGTTTTTTAGGATTTTTGACTTAACAATTGTAAACAACAGATAACATGATGAGACAATCACAAATAAGCACGTTATGACATCCAATCACATATAGATTGAAAGAAATAAACATTTGATCAGGGCCTTTAAATGGAGTCGAAAATAATTAAGAGTGCTTGCAAGTGATGGAGTGAATGTTGTGCAATTGTATCTTGGTGCGTTTTAAATTAATGTGAAAAGATGAGTGAATTAAATTAGGTGGGGGGACTCGAGATATACCCGGGGGGTATTTGGAGTATGTCCAAAAGTAACAACTGCTACGGCTACCTGTAAGGAATATGTGGAATGGATGGAGTCTCTGAGACTGTGTTCATAATACACCTGCTAGGATGTAACAAAGATCGACACCTTGAGGTCACTGCCCAATAGTTCCCACTTCCTTTGGGTATTTTGCCATCGTTTACGGTTTAATCGAGGCGTTGGATTTTCTCTTGAGGTGGTTAATTGGGGAAAGTGAATCTTAATTATTCTAGTCACTCGCGTTGCTTTTGACGCAGCTTGACTGTTCGGACGAACCGTAGCCAAGTGCAGAGCATACACATCGGAGTCTTGTCAATTTTAGTAAATTTTAAGAGCGTGTTCTTGTTAAAAAAAGACCCTCTAGGAATCTCTTTTGGTCCAAGTGGACCTCAATCGGGAAATCAAGGAGGGGTTAATTTTACTGCTTGCTTGTGAAAAATAACAATGAAAATAAAAGCAGAAATACACACCACCGGTTTTCTAATTAATCCTACCAGGATCCTCTTTCACCTTTCGGTTCAATTGGGGATTCGTGGGGTAAGTATTAGTATTACTTTGATTTCAAAATATGGAATAATGACAAATATGATCAAAGTATACAATCTTGCATGACAAGATTAAGCTAGAGCAAGAAACAGAAAAAAAATGCAAAAAAGTGAAACGGACGTGGATCCCCCTAGGGGGGATATGGGGAGTGGGCTCGAAAGAGCCTACTCGAAGTGATTCTTTTTTATTATTAAGGGTTACAATATCAACAAACTAATTTGCACTTTGGTCCTTGTTATCTAGGATCCAAAGGCTTACAACAAGCTTAAAAAGAAGCACAGTGGTGGGAGAAGCCTTCAGGAAGCTTCGGTTCGCTCAAGAGTCAGAAAACGGGCAGAGTCTCCTTCTCTTTTTGTTAAACCTGCTAAAAAACAGTGAGCAATTAAAATCAAATGTGCCCAAAAACACTTTAAAAGTGTTTTGGGTCACCACACTAATTACCGGAAAGAGACCAAGTTAAAAATTGTTAAAAAGGGCTAATTTAGTGTTGCAAAAAGGAACCAAGGAAAGCAAGCTTTCCTTGGGATCTTGGTTTGCTGTTTTGGCAACCAATATGATATGCACTTTTCTTGTAGAATTTAAAACTTTAAAGAACGAAAAAAGGAAACTACCCTATGAACAAGCTACAAATTTCCTTTATAATGCTTGCAAAAGAGGGTAATTTGAACTAGATCTCTTCAAATATAACTTTGCATGCAAAATAGAACTGAGATCTAAACTTAGGAAATGATCTTACTAACTAGATCTATATATGATTTTCTTAATGAGATCGATCTAAGCGATAAGATTCTTTAATGGTTAACCAATTTGAAGAAAATTTAAATTTTGAAGGAGGAAGAGGAAAAGAGAAGTGTTTGTTGCTGAAATAGATCTGCAAAAGAAACTTGCTAGTGAAGCACCGAGGGGCACAATCATCGCAATCTTTATTGGAAAACCGGTGGAATCAAACTTGAACCACAATTCTTCCAATCACAACAAACCTGCAAGCTAAACAACAAATCCTGCAAACAAAACCATTAAATTTGAAGGTACATATGAGAAATAGATGACATAGCATGAAAATAATCTTATTTAGCATGCAAATATTAACTCATTCAAACATAGGTAGCAAAATAGGAGTAAGTAAACTTACTTACAATGATCTATTCCGATGATTCCAAAAATCATTCAGGCAAACAACAATTTTAATGCAAAAAATGAAAAAATAGCAGTACACCTCAAAAGCAGCATGATAATGATGATCCACACATGAAAAGTACTCCACAATTTAGCCTCCAAAGCTTCTCTTTTATTCCAACAAACATAATGATCAATACAATATTACACAATAGTAAGCCTTTCCTCCTAGCTCTAACTAGCTTCAAGAAGGGAATGGCAGCTTCAATTTATAGCTAGACTGGCCAAGAGGGGCGCATGCCTGACTAAAGGAGAGACTGCAGCTGATGGAGAGTTCAGTCGAGCCTGATCTGATGATGAACTAAGTCTAACTGGACTGGAACTGCAAATCGGAGTGACACCTCACTCAGTGAATTGACCCATCCATCAAACCACTGCTAGATTGATCCACACGTGTGGAGGAGAGAGAAAGGAGGGCACAAGCACCAAATCTGCATGAGCCAGTTAAGCTCCTCTTCAGCCCTTATCAATGCCTTCAGTCAAGGAATGACAACTTCCGGTCAATCTGAAGCCGATGAGACTGATTTCAATCAAATCAGAGGAAATTCCATTGATTTAGGATTTTTGATTTGCTCCATTATTTAATTAATTTTTAATTAAATTAATTAATATTTGATTTTTTTAGATTCTCTTACCTGAGTGATGGAAAAATCACTCAAAACTTAGGAAAAGTTGGTTTATGGGTTTACTGGGTGCTCTCAGTTAGAAAATGAGCACCCCCATGGCTTAAACTGACCTTTAACCCCACTTTTATTACAAGACCAATTTTTCCAATTAGACTATTATAAAATAGCCTAAGTTTTGTGGAAAAATTAAAATTAAAAATTAAAAAAAACAAAAAACAAAACCTAGGGGGACTTAGCAAATGTTCATATGACTCGACCATAATGCCTAGCATGTTTATACATTGACACACAGACTCTAATAACCTCAATAGGCCTAAATGTCAAGCCGACCACCCCAACTTTGGAGGTATTGAGTGAAAAACTCAGAAATTATCAGTCGTTTATTCAACAACCAATAATAACCAAGGGAAAAAACACTCTAGGTTGATCAGATTGATAAATGAGTCCACGAGACCGAGTCTTTTACAAACACTATCATGCTAGAACATTTTATTACAACTCCCCCAAGGGGGTATGAACATGTGGTAGATAAAAAAACACTTCCCAGAAGCAAGTCTGAAGGTCTTCTGAAGTCTGAACAAATCATTTTTGTCCGGTTCACTAGGCTCACTTGATAACACTGACTAAGTATAGCTTAGGTGGTAACAGGTCCTCGTCATAGTTCAAAAGGAAATCAATCCAGCAAAAAAACAACATGGACTCCTTATCGACACCCAATTTAGAAAAAGTTTTTTGACAAACGTCGGGGTCAAAATAAACAAAAACAAAGGAGTTATAATTTCAGAAGCAAAAGAACACAAAATCTGCAACCTAAGCAGAAAACAGGAAGATTTATCCAACAAGGCGACCAACAATTATCTTTGATGAAGATAAATCTCAGATGGATCACATCACAAACGATGCAACATTTTTTCTTTGGAATTCATAGCTCGTATCGTCTCATTTCGTCCAGTGTCGCAAAGTATTAAAAGAAAGGACAAAAATCCCTTTAAGGGGAAGGCAATGTTATATAAAAAACTATATAACATAACATAAATTAATAATAATAAATAACAATATTAATTATTAATAATAATAATTAATAATTAATAATTAATAATTAATAATATTAATATAAATTAATATTATTAAATAAGAAATAAATAATTAAATAATTATGAAAAGTCAAAAGACATGACTTATATTGAAAATGTGCAAATTGGCTTATGAAACCCAAGGCAATGTGATTGTAAAAGATATCATATCTTAACAATTTTATATTCTATTATTTATCCATTCATGGATTATTTGGCATATTTATGTTGGTAATTTTTGTAAGAAACAACTTTTTCGGTTTCATGATTTCATAAAAAAGAAAAAAAGTCACTTTAGAAGTTATACATCATCTTGCATCCATGGCTTTCTTTTTTAATCCTTAGTCAATTGAACAATAATAACTTCCAGGATGTTAATGCGATCTAGAGTTGAGCAAATTGAGTACGTCGAATTGGAAATAACTTGGAGGAAATTTGATGTATTTACATGGCTCGTACCACACTTTGCATTGGTTGCTGCCAATTTTCTCTTTTCAATCTACGATCTCATGCACATTGATTTATGAAGATCATTTTTTGGAGTGTCCACTGTGGCTTGGAATGATATGGTGGTAGTGTTAATCATCTTGAGCCAATTTACAGACAAGAGACTGTTGAGGTTGTATGATGAAATTTGTAGTGTTACCAATCGAACTAGCAGGGCACAAATTGGTAAGCATACGGGAGGAGAGACTAGACCTAATGTCTCCTCGGTCTGTCTCCTCAACTTCTTTGGGAATTATTCACCCGGGGGAGAGCCCCTTAAGGATACCTGTCCACAACCTTGACACAAAATAAATACCTCTCTATGACTTTGTAATTGAGATCAGTGCTTTGGTAAGGAGTCAAAAAGTACTGTAATAACATATAGGTATTTAATTCTGTAGCAAACTTTCCAGTGGTAAAGTATGTATCACTAATTGGCAATTGCATTAGATCACTGTAGGTTCCTCAAATACATCAGCAGTTAATAAATTATGTGTAAACATTAAACAACCATTGTAAATCAGTAATGGTTCAGGATCATTAACATATTAAGCCCATTCAATATTCAAATTGAAAAGTACTAATTCAAAGTTAAAACCATTGCAAGATCATATTGCAACATTTACTATCAGCAAAACACAGTAAGTTGTAGCATGAATGATCTATTGCAAAAGCAAGATCCGAAAGGAATAATATACTTAACACTCCAAATATCATTCAGACACCTTCAGCTATAGGTTATGATCCAAAAATGAACAGCCACTTTATGCCTATCGATTTCCAAGTAAGACTGATCATTAACTTAGAAAATTTCACTGTGTTAAATCAGCGTCTAGCAAAAGTAGATATCATCAGTAGAAGACAGTAAACACCAGTGTCAATTTTGACACCTTGGACTAGGCCCAACCTATTTGGAATACTGCAGCTGCTCTGGTGTGTAACATTGGCTCCATCTATGGGACATGTGCTCTTCTTGGGAGTGCATGAGAACCTCTTGCATCTCCTGGGTACCTCTGTAGACTTTCACACACATCTAATAGCAAAGGCATCAAATGCATCAGAGGTAGACACTTTCGTCCTGCCTTGTTCAAAATAAAGATAAATAACTGAAAATGAAGAACAAATGCAATGCATAGGTAACTCAAATGCTGAACTGAAATCGAATTAACCTAGCTACACTAATTATGATAACAGAGAAGGGTCAAGTGAAATCATACCACCAAGTGTAGCCACCTGAGTATTTTATTTTTACCTGATTTTCTTCCTTTGTCTTTGCAGATTATCCAAGACAAAATCACATCAATAATAAACTGTGTACATACTAGTATTTTTGTCTAAATGGAGAAGGAATGCTGGATGAATATGGGAAACTGGAAACCTCGAAATTCATGCCATAAAAAATGATTACAATGATTACTCTTGCAAGCTTTATCTATCCATGCATGTACTGGGCTCAAGCAGACACTGTCCCCATCATACATTTGTTCAATGAAATCTTTTGACATAGAATTCGCTGTTTGATTCTGAACTTGGGTGGCCACTTGCAAAGATAAGCCTTGGAAGATTTCTGGAGAACCTTTCAGGGCCAATTGTAATATGTTCCTGTACCTGTTCAAGCATTCTTTTGGACATGGAAGCATATTGCTCATCTTTATAACAATCATGTTAATATCCCCCCCAATAATCCTTAAAAATTTGAAATTGTCAGCCAGAAAATTTATACCTTCACATTTCAAGCAAAAAGACAAATAATAAATGTCATGGAAATGAGAAGTGAATATTGTACCTACCCATATACTTGCATTTGTTCTGTTGAAATACATCATTGACAACCTACTGGCATTAGATACAAAGGGTTGCTTAGCTTCTGTATTACTTCTTGAGAGATACTGCTGAGAATAATAAGATTGACCCACTGGAAGGGAAGATAAACCCCTCGACTCTGTACCTCCAAAGGAACTTTTTGTATCAGACCCCATACTTTTCTCTATGCTAGGTAGGAATCATTGAACTGAGTACTAAGAAATCTCATCGGAGATGGAACTTCCAAGTTCTTCAAATCCTGAGTGAAGTAGCTGCATGTGATGGATCGTCTGTAATAACAACAGGATCCACATCCTCAAGCATAGCGGCAAAGGGATTGATCCACTCTTCGTAAATAGCAGAACCAAGAGAAGCTACAACCATCGCCACTTCAAAGATTTCATCATGTTGCCTTAGATTTTTCTAAGCATTTGGCAAGGTTTGATCCATGCTAACTTCTTTCATGAATGGCAGAAAAGGCTCAGAGACTTCTTCTTCAAAATATGTTCAACTGTAGGGCTTGATAACGATACTGCTAGGCCTTGAAGAATCATATATCGGAGGAGAAAGGAACTTTCGATAATCATTGTCTTCAGGAATCCTGTCATTCTTTTCTAGGAGGCCCAAGATATCATAAGAAACCGTTATATAAGGAAAACTCACCATTTCCTTGTGTTCTTCAATTTCGTCAACTAGAGATTCTTGGTCTTCCTTTCTTGTGTCATAATCATATTTTATTTCAGCAGAGCCTTCGTCTTCAGCCACAAGGTTAGGATGTCATCAACCAGATCTTAAACAATGATTTCTTCAAGCAAACCTTCCGAGACTTGATCTTCTTTGTCAAGGATTGCTTCATACTTTTTTGGGACCTGCTCAACAATATCCACATGATCTTCCTTTTCAAGAAGGGTAATTATGATCTCCCAGATTTCCTTGTCAACATTTGGATCCTACTCATTGCAGAATGCCTCATCCAGGTGTAAGAGGGAAGATATCCCCTTAGGAAGAAGTCTATCGTACCAATTATTGGCATCCTGATCTCCTCCCAAACCAAGGGAATTTACAAATAAGCTCATTCTAATATCCTTGTCCATGACAGCCCATAACACAAGAACTTCTTTGAACTTCATAACATGCTCTGTAACTGTATCTTCACATTTACGAAATATTGGGATAGACTTAAGACAACCAGGTTTATCCAAGTTATTCAGATATCCTAGAATGTTTGAGAAATCCAGCAGATCAAGGAGCCCCATGTCTTCTTATTAATAGCCCAGGTTACTTGCTTTGAATTGCACTTCTTTAACTTGCTTTCTTCAGTGCAGTTGCCAGATAGGACCTGAAAGGTTAGCCTTTAACAAGATCTTATCAAATGGCAAATCAAAACTTACCTCTTGGTAGGGTACCTCTTTTGATTTTATTCAATGGGAGTCGCCAAATAAGACTTGTAGGGCTAGTCCTCAATAATAGTATATCTTAAAATATCAAGCCAGGTCTTACCTCAATTTCTTAACGAATGTCGTTCTTGCCAAGGATGTGAAGAATATGACTTGAACCAACCACCTCAAGTGTCTTGAAATGTCACCGACAACGACGCCAAAAATGTTACCAATCAAACTAGCAGGGCACAAATTGGTAAGCATATGGGAGGAGAAACTAGACCCAATGTCACCTCGGTTTGTCTCCTCAACTTCTTTGGGCATTATTCACCTGGGGGAGAGCCCCTTAAGGATACATGTCAACAACCTGGACACAAAACAAATGCCTCTCTACAACTTTGTAATTGAGGTTCCTTGGTAAGGAGTTAAAAAGTACAGTAATGATATACAAGTATTCAATTCTGTGGCAAACTTTCCAGTGTAAAGTATGTATCACTAATTGTAATAGATCACTCTAGGTTCCTCAAATACATCAGCAGTTAATAATGTATGTGTAAACAACCATTGTAAATCAGTAATGGTTCATTATCATTAAAATATTAAGCACAATCATTATTCAAATGGCAAAGTACTAATTCAAAGTTAAAGCCATCACAAGATCATCATGCAAGATTTACTATCAGCGAAACACAGTAAGTTATAGCATGGATGATATATTGCAATAACAAGATCTGAAAGGAATAATATACTTAACACTCCAAATATCATTCAGACACCTTTAGCTGTAGGTTATGATCCAAAAATGAATAGTCACTTTATGCCTATCCATTTCCAAGTAAGACTGATCATTGACTTAGAAAAATTCACTGTCATAAATCAGCGTTTAGCAGCAGTAGATATCAGCAGTAGAAGACAGTAAACTCCAGCCTCAATATTAGCCTTTTAACATTATGGTTATCCGTCATAAAACAATAAGTATTAGCATCAACGTTGGGTGTTTAAGATTGATAACTTTCAGCAGTAAGAAACAGTGTACATCAACCGTAGAAACAGTAGAACCTGCCCAAAAGTAGCCTATAAAAGACTCAGCAAGGTTCATCTTGAGGATGAAGATACTCACCAAACCAGGGCGAAGTTATAACCTGCTGATTTAAGGTCTGCAATAAATGACAGTCTGCAACAAGCTTACTGGATAGTCAACATTAACAAAACTTTTGGTGTTTTTTGTGATTCCAAGGCCACCAAATGTGACGCCCATAGAGATTGATGGATGATTCACCTAGGGCGAATTTGCTTGTGAGTTCAGATTTAAAAAATTCTCGATATTTCTGGGGTTTTGAATTTTCGCAACTTTTTAGGTTTTCTTTTTTCATTTTATTGTTTTTATGCATGAAAATAGGGCGCCCTTCAAGATTTGTGGATAAATCTGCTAGGGGGAAATTGGTTATGGGACTAGTTTTTCAAAATTCCAAATATTTTTAGGGTTTTGGATTTTTAGGAAATTTTAGGGTTTAATGGATAAAATGTAGCAAACTAACATAAAAATGCAGCTAAACTATAAGATAATAACTGCTGAAATTTTGAGTGAAAAAGATTGACAAGAGAAAGGGATATGATTATCATCTCAACCCCTAGGGCTTTGAGAGATCATGGGTAGTGTCCCTCTCTTGAGACGCCCCTCTAGCACTTGCAAACTAGGGCATCATCTAGCAACCTCTAGGGTTCGGTACATGAGCCTAGTTTAAGCAAATGGAGAAGTCCAAGGCCCCAACAGTAAGAGAAACCGTTAAGCAAGACATTTCCTTCAGACAAGTTGATAGAATATTGGTAGAAAAGAGCCCCAATTCAGTGAAAATGTAGCAATAAACTGCCATTCAATCCATATAGAAGCATTATCTCATCAACATTCAACAAGAAATGAGCAAAGAAGACACCTTTAGGTTACACTTGTGCACGTGTTATTCCAACAAGTCTAGCATCAACCAAGCATTTGCAAGAAGGAAACCCTAGATCGTTCATCCACCCACCATCAAGCAAAGGAGATCATCCTAGGAGAAGTGCACATCACCAAGAAGACTCAAATAGTAGGAGAAAAAGAAATAATTTCATATTAGAACCCTTGTTTTATGCTTTTACAATGAGAAAGGGATATGATTATACTAATCCATCCTCAAATATATTAAATTTGACCCTACATGTCCTAAAATAAAATAATAATATTATTAAGGGTGAATTCTACATAATTAAGGAATTTTCCCCCAAAATAGAAAAAAATGGCAAAAATAAACTAAAATAAGCTAAGAGATGGTTTCACTTGATGAAATAATGAGCCAAGGGAGGACATCATACCCCATCTAACCTGAAAATGCTGAAAGTCCCTCAATGCCCCCCCTCCAAAGCACTGTAGGCTTAGCTGGTGTGCAATAGTTGGAAAGGTGGCAAACTGGGCTAGGAAGGTTGGAGCATGGGTTTCTGGATGCTACAAAAAGGTCCAAGTGGGTGCAAAAGGTGTGCTAATAGGAGATAAAAGCCCTTTATAAAATGTAGTCACGTTTGCAAATGAAATAACCAGGATGTGCATCTGCCCCATTGTGTCACCCCCAGAAGCCCTGGAGCACCAACCCATGGGCTAAAAGCCCTGCATGGTGGAGACAGCATCACACCGAAGGGGCAGTCAACAAAGCCACTAAGCCAAGTACTCCTAAGAGTGAACCAAAGGGGCTGGTCATAACCAATCCAGGGGTTAAACAACCCCCAATCCAAATATCCATACAATAAAGCCCATTTTGGCTTGTACAATAATTTTTTTTGATCCCTTGCTCTAGGACCAACCTATCTTGAACGCTGCATCTGCTCTGGTGCGTATCATGTAGTGTCGTCTTCAGGCAGACATCGTGCTCTTTGAAAAGTGGTAGATTGTTGGCGCACCTTTACAATAGATCCCTGACTTATCTGGGCAAATCCATGGGTGCAGGTCTCTTTATAACACTGGTGCAGGCAGATATGTGTATTATGATAGCAGATCTAATATTAGAATTGCAGATTGTAGATTACCATATCATAACCTCTGGAAGGTATTCATCTTTGCAATCACCATCCTCGAATCATTCATATTCGTGCCTTAACAACAACACTGGAAAATCTATGAGCAATCTCGTGGCCAGGAAGATCGCTTGACTGCTGCATCTTCTTCTCACTGTGTTAGAATTTTATACTTGAATGATGGTTATATTAGATCTTCAAACAATTTCCATTATATCACAATAACCATATGCAATAGGATCACTGAAAGAAAGACAAGCACAACAAACAATAGTACACAAATATTTCTCCTCTGGGAAACCCTTCAAGGGAAGAAAACCCAGGCTTAGCCACCGGTAAGCATATGCGGAAAAGTGGCCATTATCACCTTAGTCACTTGTCCCCAACTACTTCGAAAGTCGAAACCTCCTAGGGGAGACCCCTATTGCAACTCTGCAAAGACACTAAACACCAAATGTATTCTCTTTCGAGGATGTTAATGACCAGTGCCTAATGTAGTCTAAAAAGGTGAATAAAAGGAGTGGTTATTATAGTGGTGATGTGTCCAAATGTTAGCCAACAAAACATGTGTAATCAAGTGCAAGTATAAGCATTTGTCACAACCCAAAATTAAGTGCAACAGTATATGTAGTAAGATAGATAGCTATCCAAGTACATCATGAAGTCTCAACAATAATTCAAGGCAGCAGTAGTTATCATCTCATACCAATAGTTATATGTTAATATTAGTTCCTTTTTTAGGTGTGCACATAACATCTTCAGCAGTATACATCAGTATGTATTCAGTCACTTACACACAATCATATTTATGACAGCACTAGGATTTTTAACAATGTTCCATATAAATACATATATTAACTACCTTTGTAGTAACTAACTAATACCAAGGCATGAAGTAAATGTGGTTTACTTGCAGGCTGTGTGTAGCAAACAAGGTGAATTTTCAGTGCCTTTCATAAAGTCAATACATGCATATAGAGTATCCTTAACAATATTCATACCAACATTTGTTACCAACAGTAATAAACACAAGCATAATGACAAGGGGATGTAGACAGTTCACTTTCAATTCATATCAGCATTTGACAAATCTCTTATTTGTCTACGTGTAGGTCAAGGGAAGAGGTAATGAAGGCTGTGAAAGGCTGTGTAAGGGCAGCTTGTAAGGGTGGAAAGGGTGACCTGGAGGGAGTACCTAGGGCTTCCTTAAAAGGCAGACCTTCATAGGAAATAAGAAGGACAAGAGGGCAGCCTAGGGTAGAGATCAACCCTGGTGTAAAAGGAGAGTAGTGGAGGAGAATGACTGCTGCTACCTGCAGTTCTGAGACCTAGTAACAGATCAAAGGAATGGGAGCAGCCCAAGGGATGCCCTAAAGGCAAGCCCGAGTGTAAAAGAAAATGGGAAGAGGGCTAGCGAGATTAGGAAAAGGGATAGTGAAGGTTAGGATGGAGCTAGGAAGGAGAGCTCAAAGCCTTTAGGAGAGTAGCGAGGGTTAGAAGAGTGAGAGCGAGGGCTACGGGAGGGTTGTCGAGGGTGGAAAGGGAGGCTGCTAGGGCAGCGAGAGGAAGAAAGAGGCAACTGAGGGTGGGGGAAGATGGTTGTTAGGGCAACGAGGCCTAGGGAGAGGCCAACGAAGGTGAAGGGAAGTCTTGTAGTAGGATGCTAGGCCAGCGATGATAGAGGAGGAGATTGGGATAACCCTATAACTACCCTAACTAGGTCTTCTACTAACACAAACTATCTTAAGCTAACCTAATTTAACCTAAAAACTAACCCTAAGCTAGGTTTTTGAAAGAAAATGGTGTGGAAACAAGGGAAATCCTACCCTAGCACAAGCCCTACCCAACTTAGGGCTTCCAAGGAGAATGCATAGCCTAGTGAGGAAGGGTCCTAAGTCAATCAACTAGCCTAGAAAAACTAAGGAGAAACCCTAGGGCACCCTCATAGGCATACGTGTCTTAGTTTGCCAAGGTGACAAGAACATAAGGTAATGGCCTATCCTAGGGAAAAGTGCAGCACTAGGGCTACCACCAAGACTTCGAACGTGCACATCCACCAACATCCAAACAAAAAGGTGAGAAGCTTGATCTTTTTGTGCTTGTGTTCATCCAACAAATCAAAGCATCACCAAATGCAGAGAACTTCACCAAAAAATTACCAGAAAACAACTTGTATTAACCAGTAAACTTTCCTCAAGAGGAGCGCATCCATCCAAAGAAACCCTAGCAAGGGTAAAACAAATGCATAGTGTATTACCCCACAAGTTTTGTCTTTAAAATTAAAGTGAGGAGAACTATTTATATGATCTCACATTCACTTTTTACAAATATCCAAGCCTACATGCCTTAAAATAAGTCAATTTGAAATTATTAAAATGTCAACTGAAAATTAAAAGAAAATAATAATAAAATATAGCCTAACGTAGGATCAAGGTAGGTTACCTCGGTGATTTGTACCCCCAGGTGCCAAAATATGCTCAAATAAGTGAATCACTTTGAACGAAAGGCTGGAGTGAGCTGGAGGGAGGGATTTATACCCCATCTAACCCTTAGAATGCTGTAAAATCCCTCAACACCCTACTCAAAGCATAAAAAAGGCCTGGTGTGGAGGATGTCTTCCTCTCAGGAGATAAGGCCAGGGAGAGTAGGCGCCAACCATCTGAGAGGCCAGGAGGGTGTCATAAGTGGCTGTAAATGGAGACAAATGTCTCACTACTGAAGCAGAGGCCACCAGAGCACGTAAACAGGGTATGGAGCCATGTGACCTAGTGGTCAACCCTTAGGGGCCCCAGACACCAAGCCCTAGGTCAAAAGCCCCAACAAAGGGCGGTCAGCAGTGCCCTTAAGCCATAGTACCTCTAGAGGATGTCCAAAGGGCCCAACCATGACCACCATTGCTTGATAACACCCCTCTAGGTCGAAAAAAATTGGCCTTCTCCTTGGGGTACACCTGAAGGTGCGCTGGTTGAAGGTGCAGCGTAACAAGCCTCTCACTTCCGAAAACCCATGGAATACCAAGCTCGAGGAGCTTGCTTCATCCCATACAAGGCTTTCTTCAGCCAGCAAACATGACACTCTCTCCCATGATTCTCAAAGCCCTGTGGCTGCTCCACATAAACCTTGTCCTGTATGATTCCATTGACAATTGCAGTCTTCACATCCATTTGATGGATCTTCCACCCCATTTCTGTAGCAATGGAAATCAATGATTTGATAGAAGTATAATGAGCAACTGGTGCAAAGGTATCATAATAATCAACTCCCTCTACCTGTGAAAACCCCCACGCTACAAACCGAGCTTTGTATTTCTCCACACTACTATCCGCAACATGCTTTACCTTGTAAAGCCATCTAGAAGTCACCACTGACTTCCCCTTAGGTCTCAAAACAATCTCCCAAACATCGTTCTTCATGATGGAATGGTACTCTTCCATCATGTCATCTCTCCAAACATGATCTGAGAGGTCTCCTCAAAAGTAGATGGCTCTGAATCACGAAGACTAGCAACCAAGGCCATACCTAACCTAATTGGCATCACTATAGTCCTCACTGGTTCCTTGGGTGCTTCAAAATCTTTTGCTTTCTTCAAGGTCTCACGAAGCCGTTTAGGCATCCTCTTCCCTAAAGGTTGCTCCCAAACTGGTCTGTCATCATTTGAAGAACTCCTGGAAGTAGAAGGCCCACAAACCTGTGTACTAGGAGTTGGTGAACCAACCACTAGTGAGATCTGTCACCTGAGAACCAAAACCTGTCCTTGAAGTACTTGCTGGCTAAACCACTCAACCTAAAGATCTTGTGCCTGTAACCTGTGGCCCAGTAACCTTGGAAACCTGTGAACTTGTACTTTGTACTGAAGGTACGTGTGAAGCTGCCCAAGGTGGGGGAACTTGTTGCTCCTCCTGCACTGACTCTCTAGACTTCCTGAAGGCCCACCCCTCCTCAAATCTCACTTCCCGCCTCACAACAACCTTCCTCAGGGTAGGAAGATAAACACGGACGTCCTTTGAAGTCTCATCATGCCCCACAAAGATGCCTCTCTCTGCAGTGGGCTCAAGCTTTGTCCCCTTCTCAGAAGGAACATGTGAAAAATTCAAGAAACCAAAGATGCGAAAATGATTAACCTCATGCTTCTTTCCTGTGAACATCTCCTCGAGAGTCTTTCTCCCCAAGGCACGATGGGGACTCCTGTTCTGAAGGTAAACAACTGTGCTACATGCCTCGACCCAAAGAAAGAAAAGAAGTGATTGATCATGTAACATGGCTCTCGCTGCTCCAACAATAGATCAGTTCTTCCTTTCCACCACTCCATTGCTCAGGAGTGTATGGTATTGTCAATTGTCTCCATATGCCCTCTTGTCTACAATACTCATCATACTCCTTGGAGGTACACTCACCGTCGTTATCTGATCTGAGTGCCTGAATATTCCTCCCAGTCTAGTTCTCCACAAGAGATTTGAACTTTTGAAACCTCTACAAGACCTCCTCAGATTTCTTGTTCCTCAGGAAGTAGATCTAGGTCTTCTTGGAATGATCATCGTTGAATGTCACATAATACTCAAAACCTCTGAGAGAAACAGATGACATAGAACCACACAAATCAGAATGTATCAAATCAAGCACTCCTACTGTCTTGCTATCACTACTCAGAAGAGTAGTCTTGGTGTACTTTCCCAAATCACACCCTCTGCATACATCACTGTGCTCAGTGCTGAACTTGGGCAATCCTGTAACCATGTCCCTCAACATCCTCAAAGCTAGATGATGCAGATGAGCCATTCTCCAATGCCATAGCTCACAAAGCTCACTGTTGCTGCTATGTGTCAAAGCATGTTGGGGCTGAAATAAGAGTTTGTACAACTACCCACATCTGACTCCAATGGTGTAAGAGGCAAATGGTCCTATAGTCTTGGGGAATGCACGCACATGTCCATCCAGGAAAGACACCCCAAGTCCCCTATCCTCAATCATGGAACCTGATATAAATGAGTACTTTGTCTAGAGGAAGAGCTACAAGAGAATTGTGATGGGTAGTGCATCACTGCCTGGAGGAGGCTGCTTGATGCTGCATCCTGGATGAAGTCATCCGGCTGCGATGATTGGGCTGAGACTGTCCCCGTCGCTGGTGTTGGGTGTAGGTAGAGATGGACTGTCGTGTCCTAACTAAGCGGTCAAGATCTGTGCCACCATTTATTTGTCTCTTGGTGCCCTTTGAGAAAGGAAGCACCGGAAAGGAGGTGATACTTTGAGTTGAGCCTGGTCCTCGAGAATGTTGCTGGAGGGTGAAGGAGCATCTGCAAAACAGGCTCGTGGATTGTATTAAGTGCTATGGTGGTTAGAAGTGGCAATAGTGGCAGTCCATATGTTGAGTAATATATTAAAAATGGATATCCACTAATTGAATTTTGGTGATCACTATGGAAGAAATGAACAGTGGAATTTGCTGGATACACGAAAAAACAATAATGGTGAATTCTTTGAACAGCGGGCATGCGCGCACACACACATATTACACACACAAGTGTGCATGTGCGAAGGAAAGGGTGGGATAAAATTCAGTATACGTGTAAAAGGCCAACCAACCACCATGGTACATACCTTCCAGCCTCCACTCTCTAGATCTAAAAGATGAATGGGAACAAAAATAGGAATGTTTGAAAGGGGAAAGGCCTTATACATTTTTACGGTTTAATAGTGCCAGGAAAGGATTGGTTTTCTTTAGGCTCGGTGTTGACATCAACCAATTTGAAATTTTGTCGTTTTCTCTAACCTTGAATCTTACTCATTCATCTGGTTGGGTCTCTACCCCTTTTCGTTTGGTTGGTCCTTTAATATACCTTTTCCCAGAATGGATTGTAGTAATCTCAGGATATGTGTGTGTGTGTGTATTATGGACAACAGAGAGTTAAATTTATCTGTGAACGAAGTGACATAGATAAGATAAGATATGATAATTTTATTAGTGTCCAATGAATGACCACAAAAGTAGGTCAATGGGACTGTGTAGTATCCTGTAATCAATACAAAGTGGGAGCCCAATGGTGGCTCCTATAAAAAGCAAGAAACAGGACTCAAATTGAGAAAAAAAACCAAAACAGCAAACTCCACAGATGGAGAGCCGACCCAGAGAAGAATACAAAAAGAGATGATACAGAAGAGAAATTAATTTACAGATTAGACAGTAACACACATGGCTCTGATACGACTTGTGGTATGAGGGTTTAAAAAAAAGTATTGCATGGTCTATTGAAGAGTGATTGCATTGTTTGTAAGATCAGGTGTTACATATCAATAATTATTCTTGCCTTCAATTAAAGGCTATATCTCTTCAAATTTTTTATTTAATAATATACACGTAACTATTAATTATTATTTTATAATTAATTGCGTACATTACCAACTCTCTCTGACTTAGTTTACTAGCATTTTCTGTTTTCGAAAGGCTGTTCACTTTTATTTTATAAATGTTTTTCAAGTTATTAAGTTTCTTATGAGTATGTTATAAGTTGACGCTGCGATATCTGCAAATTCATTTATCACTGCAAATTAAATGTTAGAATCTTTTAAGTCTTTAGGTATCTTTACAGCATCTAATCTACCTGTGTAACTAACTAACTACAGGCGATGAGTGGTGAGTTGGTAAGATGGGTAATGCCAGCAGTGAAATTGGGCCATTTGAAATTAGGTGGTTTTAACTTTTTCTTACAGGCGCCATTTTGAATTTCTCTTTCACTTAATCTTTGATTTAGGCTTATATTCAAATTACAAAATTTAAAATTTTTTTTTGGAGCATATGTTATGGGACTTTTGAATGTTTGTCTGGATCTTTCTAAACTCTTCCCTTAAATTTAGGATCTAAGTATCCAAAAGGTTCTGCTATCTCTACTAAGGAATTCCCTGATTATAGGAATTCTGATGTTAGGTGTGCTCATAAAGTACAATTCCCTGTATTTCTCTAATTTATTGCTAACAGTTAACTCTTTACAGACTGTTGTGATGGGAGTGATGAGTATGATGGCAAAGTGAAATGTTCAGACACATGTTGGGAGGCTGGGAGAGTAACCAGAGAAAAGCTAAAGAGAAAGTTAGCAACGTACAAAGAAGGATTTGAAATTCGGAGAAAGGAGGTAGAACACTCAAAGCAGATGATTGCAAAAGAGAAAGTTGAGCTAGCATCACTAAAAGAGGAGGAGAAGAAACTGAAATATTTGGTTGACAAACTTAAAGGTATGGTTTAGTCAAAGTTTTCTTTAGTTTAATACTATAATGTTCATAATGCTGTTGTTTAACTTTAGATTGTGATTTTGGACCTCTGTATAAATCTACAAGTTTGCTTTCCTGTGGATGTTGGATGGAATCTGATAGCCATGTGCGTTACTATTTAATCTGTAAATTAATGTCAAGGCCAAATGGTGGTGGTGCCAACAGTAAACGCAAATTTGGCCCACTGTGATGCATATTTCTGATTTGTTTTATGATGCTTTGGTGGCACAGTTGTTGCTCGCCTGCAATCATGTACTACCAGTTGAAGTCTTAAGTCTCTACGTTATGTTATAGTTATTTCAGATTAATGAGAAAGATCAGACGAACAATTTAATTCTTTGTGAGAAATAAGTTTGTTAGAGAAGATTGATAAATAGACAGATTTGTGAATTCACACAATAGAATATCTTAGGGTGCTTATTTTTTCGAAAATCTGATGTTATTATTTACATGTGGCTATGACTTGGCAGCAACTAAAGAAGCAATAGAAAAGGCAGAAGAGCAGGAACGGCTGAAAAGGGAAAACGAGGAAGAGAGAATAAAAGATGCCGAAAAGCAGGCTAAGGAGCAAGAAACTTTGCAGTCAATAGAGAGCTCAAGTCTAGATTCTCAGGATGTTTCTAAGGAGATGCCAGAATCATCTGAGCAGGTGAAAGAAACTCCTTTTTCATATTATTTAACGCCTTGCAGGAATAGTAATACCTTGGACATATCAAGCTTCCTGTTTACATCATTGTTTGTTTTGAACGGGTGCTCAATTCTTGTTCATATAGGGTTTATTTACTGTGCTTATGACCAACCTATGTGGTCATAGAGATGGGTAGAGGTGCTTATTGATTTTTGATAGAGTAAATTCCACATTTTCTCCCTCAAAAGAATGAATGTTATATTTCATTAATGCACAAAGAAAGAGATACATTGTAGAGCAATATAGATTTCTGCGGCTGGTATTATTGTTCATTGTGTTTTGGAATTAATTGCCAGATTATTGTTTTATCTGATATCCTGGGCAAAATTTTTGCCTGTCATCAAGGAGAAATGAAGCATGAACAAGATACATCATACATGTTTGCATTACTTGGTCACAGCAGAGGTATGCGAGCTTCCCCTCTCAACATAGGCGAGAAAATCCAACATGTCTGCTTTAGCACCCATTGTGAGAGAGTCCAACTCACTTCAAAAAATGCCCATTCTAGTTTGACACTGAATGGCTAAATCTGATATGTAATCTGACTATTCAACTAGGTGAAGCACTGTGTAATTGATCCAAAATAATCCCTCTTCCAAACCTTGTAAAAAAAAAAAATCCTGGTAAAGTTCAAAGCCAATAATCCTGGAAGATGAAACGCCAATGGTTTCATCTTATAAGAAGATGAAACGAATCACTTGTTGGTTGGATTTCCAATGCAGCATTAAAAAGAGGGTGCCTTGCTTAATGAAAAAACAACCCAAGAGATGGAAAAAAAATGAAGGTTGGGAAGAAGGGCAGTAGCAGAAGATTGAGGACTCAGAATGGAGAAATCGGTTCAAAGATCGGGGGATGAAGAGGATTTTGAGCTTGTGCACAATGAACAAAGATCGTCTCTAAGCCAAAACATTCTGCAAAATACCACTGTAGATTAAGAATACAGGAAATCTCTGATTGAGTGTATAGCTCCAGCTTGTACACTTTTTTGAGCATAAACGGAAGCCATAAATATTGTTGAAAAACTGAGATTTACTGCTTGCTGGTTTAAATGAACAATTTGTGTTTTTCACTTCAGCCGGTTTTGCATAGGCTTGAAGCTACTTAAAAATTTTGCCGAACAATTTTAAACACACAGTAAAAATTACTAACAGGCTGAAAACAAATGCATGCACACCATAAAAATTTACTCAGAGATTTTTGGCTAATCAGCCCTGGAAAAACCCCCACGGGGAAAACCAGTCAGAGAGGAGAGATTTTAATTATTTTCTTCAGCAATGTACAGGACAGAAAAATAGTGGAAAATACAAGTTATCTCCACTGGCAAACTTTTTCCCAAAGTCTGGAAATGTGCTCAGCAAACCCAGCCGTACACCCTTCTCGATTTCTGTGCCTGAAATAAATGCTAATGTACAGCAGCAAACAGGCCGTACATTACCTCGAAAACTGTGCCAACAAAACAGTCCGTACAGCAGCTTAGAAAATCGTACCAGAAATCAATGCACCGTACTGTCTTGATATTTGTGCCAGCAATTTAATGCAGGCCGTACTGTCCCTCGAAAACCGTGCCAAATAAATGCTGATATCTTCCTCGATTTCTGTGCTGAATTTAATGCAACCGTACAGCCAACAGACAGGCCGTACTCACCTCGAATTTTGTGCACTATTAAATGCAGCCGTACTGTGATTAATGCAGGCCGTACCTCGTCTTGGAAACTGTGCCAGCATTAAATGTTCAGTACTCCTCGATTTCTGTGCATGAAATTTTTTCTCTGCAAGTGAAGAAAACCCTCGTCCTTCTCTCCCAGCGCTCTTCTCTTCTCTTCTCTTGAAAATGAAAAGTAAAGTGCCCTTTTGCCTCCCTCATGCTTTTTGTTTACCCTAAGTGAGTTTCTTAATCCAATGGTGGAGAAAGAATCAAATCAACGGACGAGATTGATTGAGAGTGAAAATCCCTTTTATTTATTTCTCATAAATAAAATCACTCACCCACTTAAATTTATCAAAAAGTGACTTTATAGTCATAAAGTCTCATTAAGTGACATTTAATGTGAGGGTCACCTTTTTCCCTCTTAAAGTGACTTTAGGCAAAAATTAAAATCACCTAGGGAACATCTGCCTAGGTACAAAAATCAACACTCCCTCTTACCGAGGAAGGTGTTCCGTACCACTCCCAACTTATCTCTGAAGAAGACGAACTTGCCCCTCCCCAAAGACTTCGTCAAGATATCAGCTACCTGCTCATCAGTAGAAATATGCCGAAGCTCAACTGCCCCTCTCTGAACGTAGTCTCAGATGAAATGGTATCTGATCTCTATGTGCTTTGACCTGTCATGAAATACTGGATTCTCAGAGAGCTGAATGCAACTCTGATTGTCGCAGTAGATCGCCGTAGGCCTAAGCTCCTGATCAAACAAATCTACCAAAAGCTTGCGAAGCCACAGTGCTTCAGAAGTAGCCTGACTGGCTGCTATGTACTCAGCCTCAGCAGTACTCAATGCAATGGATCTCTGTTTCCGGCTGAACTACGACACTGCTGCCGAGCCCAAACTGAAACAACAACCGGAAGTGCTCTTCCGATCCCGCACGCAACCTGCCCAGTCTGAATCCGTATACCCAACCAAGCCAACTCCATCCGAACCCCTGTAGTCCAGACCATAGTCCACTGTCCCTGCAAGATATCTCAAAATGTGCTTTGCAGCCATCCAGTGCCCACTCCTAGGCTCAACCATGAACTGGCTAAGAGTGTTCACCGCAAAGCACAAATCTGGCCTGGTGTTGACCAGATACATCAAAGACCCGATAAGCTGACGATATACAGTAGGATCTACCAACTTGCCCTCGGAAGCACGGAGTTGCTTCCAGTTGGTAATCATAGGTGTAGACATAGGCCTGCAGTCCTCCATCTGGAATCTCCTCAGAATATCAGCTGCATACTTTCCCTGCCCAAGGAAAATATGCCCAGGCTCCTGCCATACCTCCATCCCCAAATAATAGTGCATCAGCCCAATATCGGTCATCTCATACTCCGAAGCTAAGTCTCTCTTGCAATGCGCAATGAGACGCTCAGCACCTGTGATGAACAGATCATCAACATACAACAGAAGAATGAGTGATTCTCCCCCAACCACAATGAAGTAAAGGTTGGGATCAGCCTCACTCTTCTGAAATCCCATCGATGTCAGATACTCATCTATCCTGGAGTACCAAGCTCTAGGAGCTTGCTTTAGCCCGTACAAAGCTTTCTTCAACCTGCACACATGAGAATCCCTCCCATGTATCTCGAATCCCTGTGGCTGCTCTAGATAGACCTCCTCTTGCAGAAGACCATTGAGAAATGCGGTCTTCACATCCATCTGGTGGATCCTCCAACCCATCTCTGCTGCTATAGAAATCACTGCCCTGATAGAGGAATATCGTGCAATTGGGGCAAAAGTCTCATCATAATCGACTCCCTCGACCTGTGAGAATCCTCGAGCCACAAATCTAGCCTTGTACTTCTCAACGCTGCCATCTGCAGCATGCTTTACCTTGTAAAGCCTTCTGGAAGTCACAACTGACTTCCCCTCCGGTCTCGGTACAATCTCCCATGCATCATTCTTCATGATGGAATGGTACTCTTCCATCATGGCATCTCTCCAAACCGGATGCTGGGTAGCCTCCTCAAATGTAGATGGCTCAGAGTCGCGAAGGCATGCAACAAGAGCCATATCATCCCTGACCACACCAAGCCTCTCAGGCTCCACTACTGACCTGATCCTCTCCCGGGGTCTACCAACTGCCTCAGCATCCTTCAAGGTCTCCTGAAGCCACTTGGGCTTCCTCTTCCTTGAAGTCTGCTCCTCCCAAACTGGTCTTGGGCTCTCCTCATCTGAGGAAGTCCCAGTACCAGATGGTCCAGTACCCCGAGGACCAGAAACTGAAGATCCTGCACCTACCGATGCCGTCACCTGAGGACTCAAACCTGTACCTGAACCTGTACCTGTCCCAGACACTGTCCCTGAAGAGCTTGTCACCTGAACCACTGAACTAGTAGATGCTGCACCTGTAACCTGTGACCCTGTCCCTCCAGAAACCTGTGGACCTGTAAGCTGTATCGAAGAAGCTTGCACTAACTGAGGTGTGGGAGCTGGTGCCTCCCCCTGCTCTAACTCTCTGGACTTCCGGAAGGCTCTCTCCTCATCGAACTTTACTTCCCGGCGGACAACAACTTTCCGCGAACAAGATAAGTAAATCCGATAAGCCTTCGAAGTCTCATCGTATCCCACAAAAATACCTCTCTCAGCGGTGGGATCAAACTTCGTCCTCTTGTCAGAAGGGACGTGAG
>LPNX011046989.1:287600-351395 GCA_001517045.1 Pseudotsuga menziesii
GGCAGCTCCCAAAACTTCACTTGAAACACTTGGAGCACTGCCACCAGCAGAGGAACCAAGAGGTACATTTATGCTCTTTCTTTGAGTTCGACCTCTTCCTGTTGCCTTTGAAGGTTGAGCCATTCTGAAACAGAGAAATGAGAATGAGAAAATCAAAGATTCAAAACTTAATTTACAAATTTTTAATTTTTTTGGCTTTAAAAATTTAAAAATTAATACTGTATTTCAAAAATTAAAATTAATACTGGTTGCTGAGCCTAGACTGGCCAACCTTCTCGGGTGAATGGAGATGTGACTGGCTTCCTTAACTGGTGTTGTTTCCCTTTCCGGTTGCTATGATAATGCATGCAACACTTCTATCTGTAAAAAATTAAAAATAATTAAAATAAAATACAAGTTACAAATATGATTGATCTCTGTTTGTATAAAATGTGAGCTGTAAATCGCCTTGGATATTCACATCATTGGCTCATTAGAATAGATCTAATTCTTACAGGTTACAACAAGTTACCAATTACCATTTTTCTAGCAATTCGTGGGAGTGGTTATGGTGTTCGTGTGTGCATTTGGAAATTAGATTCTTCACTTCTCTTGAAGTCTGAGTTTCATTTCTTGTTAGGACATACTTCATACTCAATCTTGGGCGCAGAGACTCATACAAATAGTGACCACAACAACCGTCAACTTAAGATCTGAAAACACTGTTAGAAATGCCAGTTTATGCTTGAATGTGTTACAGAACTCAGGGCTGGACGTTTTATTGTTTTTCTGAGTGTACATAATTTTGGGCAGCGGGTTTATATGTCTAGGCGTTTCCTTCAATGAGAACACATTCATTATAATTTATTTGTATGCTGATGGGAATGGCAAACTTTCAGATCTGGAACTTCTCGATGTATTCAATAAATAAATTATAAACTGTTCCAAGAAGTGGTCAATATGATTGAAATTTGAGTAGCTGAGAAGGCCCAATGAAGCCTGGAAAACACCAGCAAACGCATATACAACTGTGGTCAGTGGATTCTCTTCTGGAGACACCTCACTCCCAATCTTGGACGCTACAACCGCTATTGTTCCCACTGCGAGGTCGTTGGGGCTCCCCAAAATTACATATATCAATATGATATATAATATATTATAGCTCGGGCTCCTGTAGCTCTTGTTGTGTGCCTAGCACGATACAAACCCATGGTACAAACCCTTTTCCACGATACGGTATACCTCTTCCTCCTGCACGATACAGTCTTTCACACCATGGCGACAAACCACAAACCACCGAAAATGTTAAAAAAACGTACCTCTTATATGCCCGAAGTTCATTTTTTACAGGACACGTGTCCAAAAATCGAGACACGCTCAGGGCACGTGTCCAACATGTGCCAGATCGTGTCCCGATTTTTGGACACGCAAATTTTTGTGTCCGACATGCAAAATACGGGACACGGAGGCATTTAGGACATGTCCTGTGACTTAGACACCAAGTCATTAAGACGTGTGAACTCCAACCTGTAAGAGGGTAATAAAAACAATTATGAGTCTAGAGGGTAATAAATTAATAAATTATAATATCTTAGAGGATCATAGATTCATAAATTGCATTAAACATTTAAATGCAATTGCTTTGTTGAAATTCTAAGTTCTAAGTTTCTAACCTTCTGCGTCTCTTCGCATGTATTTTTTCAAATACACTCCAATTCCACTCACATCCCGAAGCTGTACAGGTTTGGCTAAGGATTTTGATGGCAAATTTCCGTAAATTTGGTGTCCTCACACCATAGGTTCGCCACCATGTGGCTACACCAAACAAGAAATAAAGATAACTAAATTACATTTCATTACATTCAACTTTAGAAAACTAAAATAGGAAATAAATATAAATAAATCATAATTTATCTTTCAAATAAAGGTGAAAACTTAAAACAGTCTAATAAGTTAATAACTTACCTGGCATGAATTCGGTTCTGTCACGAATAGCATCAGCAAAACTAAATACTCCAGTACCATCCCGATACACCTCTATCCCGTGATTGACTGCATTGTGAGTGTCATAATCAGGCATCATCCTCTAAATACAAGTGAGAAGCCCCTCCAAAACCTCACCATCAAAATCAAAATTGCATTTGTAGGAAAATGCGGGGTTGAAGAAGGGTCCTGTTGCATGAATGGGTCAATGAAGCATCCCTATCCATTGAGTATCAATCAACTCCCATAACAACATGTGCCTGTCATGCCCTGGGGTACCCTTTCCCCCGTAGAAATTTGAAATGGTCTCTTTGGCCCTATCCATGGCCTCATATAAATAGCCCATTGTGGGCTTATCACCATCAACAAGTCTTCGAACCCTTACTAAAGGTTCACTAACCGGGCACACTTCCTCAATTCCTTCCCAGAAGGCGTCAGTGTACACCAGCTTGGCAATGGTTTTCCCATCCTCTCTCTTGCTGTAAGCACAATCACGCCACTCATCACAAACAAACATTTGCTTCAACTCAAACTGACATTGAAGCAAAGAGTGAAGAGTAATAAATGTGGTGGCAAAACGCGTGATTGCAGGACCCTTCAACTCCTTGTTTTTGGTGTGCCTCCTCATGAGACTAAGAACAAAACCATGGTTGTAAATGAACTTGGGGATGGCCATAGCTTGATCAATCACCACCTTGAGAAAGGGAATTTTCCCCATATCCTCCAACATCAAATCAATGCAATGAGTTGTGCATGGAGTCCAAAACAAAGAGGGGTACCTATCCATAAGCATCCTTCCAACAGCCACATAATTAGCTACATTATCTGTAATAACTTGCACAACATTGTGCACCCCAATATCCTGGATGAACCCATCCATCAACTCGCATAAAAGTGTTGCATTTTTTACATGTGTCGATGCATCAACTGATTTTACAAACATGGTACTTCTAGGACAATGTACCAAGAAGTTGATAAGGCTTCTACCCTTACCATTTGTCCACCCATCTGACATGACTGTGCATCCAATGCTCTCCCATGACTGCCTGAACTCTGTTATCCTAACACCGATGTCCATCTTTTCTGCTTGAAGGATTGGGCCCCGCAACTCCTCAAAGGTGGCACTTTTATACCTTGCGCCAACAACTGCAATGGCATCACACATCAACTGCCAAAATGGGTTGTTTTTATTATTTAACAATGTTGAGAGGTATGTGACTCTAGTAAAGACACCTTCCTGTTTCCTTGTCCGCTTCTACCTTTTCCGATTTCTTTATAATTTACTTGATAGGAGGTTGTGATCCTGCTCCAACAAAATGGGATGAGAGCCCCGCCCTCCCAAGAGGTGAAGTTGTGGATCCCCTCCCACTACCCTCACCGATAGTGGTAGATAGAGATGCACTTACACTTCTTGCTTGGCCAGAAACTGCAATCTCAGCTCTGTTTGCAGCGATCTCATCCTTTTTTCTCATTTTTTCATGGATGGCCTCATGGGCAGATCTCATGATTTCTGGGGTCACTGCAGTACAAAGGCCAACATCATGGCCAGGTAGTTTGGCTAGATGGAATTTCAACCTGTTAACCCCTCCCGACATGTGATGCTTGCATAATTTGCAACTCAAATTTTGCGTATTTGTTCCATTCTCAGGCTCAACATATTGCCAAAATGGGTCCAATATCTTTGGCATTTTTGCAATTGGAATGCTTGAACTCAAATGCAACCCTAGGGCACAAAAACAAAAAAAAATTACATTAAACTCCATTGGAAAAAAATAGCAACATTCTAGCTTAAAAAATCAGACCTCTAAATTTAGATTTTAAGCTATGAAAGATAAGAAGAAGAGGGTGGCTAAGAATTATAAAAACAAGCATGCTATTTTTCATTCTAATTTTTTAAAACCCCCATTTACATTGTGACTATTTTCATATATTGGGCATGGAAATCAATGGCAAAATAGAAAAAACAAATAGCAAAGAAATATGCACAAAAATATGCAAGAAAAAATGAAAGAAATCTTTCAAACAATCCATGGAAAAGATAGAAAAACAATGAGATAAAATGTACATACTTGTGAGGAGTCTTGAACACTTGCTCCACAAAAATCCTTGGTTGAGATGGTAAATGATGTTTGAAAGCCTCCAAAGGTGTTGGTGGTCTCCTCAAGCCCTTCTCCTCCACTGCCAACAAATGTTTTTGCCAAATGAGTGAAAAAAAAACCGAATTTTCCTTTTAACAGCCGCGGATAGGAGGCCTGGGCGACTTATATCGTTGACTTGCGACTTTTATGAAAAAAACACGATTTTTAACCAAAAGTCGCTACTTGCCGAGGTTTTAAAAAAGCGCGACTTTTGCTTGCCGAAAAATCGGCATGGAGCAAAAGTCGCGACTTTTGCGATTTTTCGTGAAAAATCGCCGAGGTTTTCAACATTGATTCAAATATAAGCATTAACCACTGCCCAAAACTTAAATACAGTAGTACAAGCATGAAGTAGATAATTATGACAGCAGTAGTCTTGGTACAGCATGTAGGCTTTCAGTGTAAAATGTGGTGACCAATAGCAGCCCATCACTTGTAATGTGCACAGTCATGATATTTTCCACAAGTAAAATGTATCAGCCATAGACTTTAATTGTAATCGGCAGCATAATCACAATATCAGTCATAGATTATCACTTGTTGTGGCATTTAAACGTGGATTGTATGTGCAACTAGAGGAACCATTTATATTAGTGATCACTAACCCAAAGTGTGAAGTAGTTACCTAGTTGTATGTAGACTATATGCACTTAGTAAATACAGTATTATGGTGTTGGTATCCTTCATCAAACACTAGTAAGTTTACACTTGAATACTATCGTAAATATTTATGTGCAAACTGATCATGTGGAGAAACAAGGATGCAAACGTTCAATTACCAACAGTATATATCAGACATCACCCAAGTGCCTTATGACATCATGAAAATGTCAGTTGTCAACAAACTTCCGTATGGCATGCGAATGTGCTTATTTAACCATGATTGTGTTAACAAACTAACAATAACAAAGTCTGAAGTAAATGTGTAATTTATTTGCAGACTGTGTGTTCATAGCAAGTACAGCAATAATGTGAGGTTTCAGTGCTTTACATCAAATGAAAACATGCATATACAGTATCCATAGCAATATTCATATAATATTATGTTATCAATAGTACCAAACAAATGCATGATGATAAAAGGATGTAAACAGTTCACCTTCAATGACAGCCCGAACTAACAATTCATACCAGCATTTACCAACTTCTTATTTGTTCATGTGTAGGTCAAAGGAAGAGGTATGTAAGACACAAGTACGGGAGGGCTGGGGGCAGCCCTGTAGGGTAAGAGAGGACTGTCACAAAAGTGGACTAAGGCAACCCTAGTAATTGGAACCGAGTTTGGGAGAGGACGCTTGGGAGGCCGCCAATGAAGGTGAAAGATACAACAACAAGGGTTAGGGGGGCAGGTTTAGGGCATTTTGGGGCAGATTTTGAGATTTTTGCAATTTTTGTATTTTTAGGGTTCCCTATAATTCCAACTTAGGGTTTATAGGGATTTAGAGCCCAGGGCGAATTTGTAGGGAAGGTGACCGGAATTTTAGGGAGGCCAAAAAATGCAATTTTATTTTGATTTTTAGGGTTTTCAACATAAATGCAGACCTAAAATTAGTATTACCCTAATCTACCATGTAAAATGCCATGTATCTAACCCTATTGACTAGGTTTGGGAAAAGAGAATGTGTGAAAACAAAAGGAACTAACCCTAACAAAAGCCCTATCACAACCTAGGTCTTCTAGGGAGGATGGCTAACTTGAAGAGGAAGAGTTCCTAGGTCAAACAAATAGGCCATGAAAACTAAGGAGAAAACCCTAGAGCACCCTCACAAGGAGGCATGCTTCAGCTTGCTAAGGTGACAAGAAGGATGGTAATGGCCTATCCTAGGAAAAAGTGTAGCACTAGGGCTACCACTTAGACTCAAACGTGCATCATCAACCACTATTCAAATAAAGAGTTAAGAAGCTTGACCTCCTTGTGCTTGTGTTCAACCAACAAATCAAAATATCACCAAGCAAAGAGTTTCACCAAAGAATCACCAGAAAACATCCTGCAATAACCTAGAAAAACTTCCTCAAGATGAGCGCATCCATCCAAAGCGCCCTAGCAAGGGTAAAACAAGTGCATAGTGTATTATCCCTTAAGTTTTGTCTATAAAATGAAAGTGAGGAGATCTATTTATATGATCTCACACTCACTTTTTACAAAATATCCAAGCCTACATGCCTTAAAATAAGTCAACTTGAAATTGAACATTAAGAGAAAATAATAATAAAATGCAGCCTAAGGTAGGCTCAAGGTAGGCTACCTCGGGTAATTATACCCCTAGGTGCCAAAATACGCTCAAATAAGCGAATCACTTTGAACGAAAAGCTAGAGCGAGCCGGACGGAGGGTGTTATACCCCATCTAACCCCTATAATGCTGTAAAATCTCTCAACCCCCTCTTCAAAGCATGAAAAGGCTTGGCATGGAGGGTGGCTTTCCATTGAGGAGATAAGGCCAAGGAGAGCAGGAACCCACTAATTGAAGGGCCAGGAGGGTGTGCTAAGTGGCTGCGAAGGGAGACAAAGGCCACCAGAGCACATAAACAAGTTATGGAGCCATGTGACCCAGTGGTCAACCCTTAGGGGCCCCAAACACCAACCTCGAGGTTAAAAAACCCCAATAAAGGGCAGTCAACAGTGTCATTAAGCCATAATACCCCTAAAGTATGACCAAAGGGCCCAACCATGACCGCCATTGCTTGATAACACCCCTCCTGGTCGAAAAATTGGCCCTCTCTCCCTGGGGTACACCTGAAGGTGCGCTGGGTACAGGTACAACGTAGCACCTCCCCTCCATTTGAATTCGATTCCCACACCCTTTCTGATAAGGATGATGAGACATATTCATAAGAGCCTGCGATGCATCAACAACCATGTACTGCGATTTGTCAAGGGAAAGTGCAATATGCTCGAGCCACCTTGCGTCATGATAACAAGGGTCTATACCACCTGCCATTTCAACATGTGTCATGTTTTCCATGTTTCAAGCTTAGTTGACATTAGGGGTTATGGATTAGTTAGAACCCCTCGCTCCCTAATTTTGCTTGTCCCTAGGTCCAAAGAGCTTGCAAGATTGGCTTGCTCATCCACCACCTTGTTATGTTTTCTCGAAACATGATGAACACTTAGATTGACAAATTTTTATGCCTTAGAATTATTCAAGAGATAAGTTTGTTTAAACATTAGATGTGGATCTTTTGTTGGAGTTTTAGATATTATTCTTCGAATTATCATCTCTGAATCCCCAAGGATGACAAGACATGACACCATTTTCCTAAGTCAAGATCAACCCCCAAACATAAGGCTAAGGCTTATGCTTGATTATTCATTGCAGTTCCAAGGCCCCAAGCATATTTCATTTCTTGAGACCCTTCAGGGCTGTAAAGAACCCTCCCTCTCCTACCACCCCTGGATTACCTTTGGAAGCATCGCTAAAGAACAAAACATTCAGATTCTTATTTTGGATCCACTTTTGAAATTCCGCATCTATCATTCTAATAACACTGCTTTATAAAATTGACATTTTGGGAGGTCTATTAGATGGTTGGTATAGGATAGACCTTAACCATTCTCTTTCACTAACTTCCAATGTTTCAGTGGCTTGCTTTGATTTTCCTTTTTGTTGAATTGCTTTTGCCATTAAACCCTAACCTTTCATCGCTACATGTCTTGGATTGTTTTCTTCGCCTCTTAATATCAATGCATTTCTAGCTAGCCAAATCTTCTTCGATATAAAGAAGCGAAGGGATTTCCACACCCTTTAATAAGGGTTTGCCTTGAAAGGTTCCAGGATACGTTTTATGCCATGGCAAATGCATTTCAATGTAATTATGAGAGATTAAGGTGACGAACAACATACCTTTTTGAGATATTTCCCACTCTTCCTTTGTATAGGGGCAGTCCAACATTAGGTGAAGGGTGGTTTCCTCACTTGGTTTGCAAAGATGGCATCGAGAAGGTCCTTGGAACCCTCTCCTTTTAAGATTGTCTTTAGTGAGATTTCTTCCATGGGAACATGTCTAGCTTTGATCTACGGGATTGCCTCATTATTCCAGATAACATTCCAAATGGTATATTTCGGGAGAGCAACACGATCATTTAAGAGGAGCTTGTACCCTTCTTTGACTGAATACTCACCACCCTTTATTCCCTAGCCTCTCATATCCTGGATTGATTTTTTAATGGGAGCTTTGCCTTCGAGATTTTCTAGAAGCTTGCACCAACCTTCTTCCAAATTTAGCAATAGCTGATCTACCTTCCATCCTCTCTACTCCTCTTCCTAATTCCAATATGATCTGTCATATAGTGTCTTGATGCCTTTTCCATCCATCCAACTTTTTAAGTTTTCAAGATTTTGAACGCTATTTAGCTCGTTGTGCCCATCTATTTTATCGTTCCAAATGTTTATCCTCTTCCCTTTCCTTGGGATCCATGAAATATGATCCTTAATGAAGGCGAAGGAGGCTCTACACAGCAACCATATTGGGGAGCTTGCATTGGTTTCGGTCCTCTTTCCAGGCATCAAAGGCGTTCCTTAAATAAATATTTCCTTGATAGAATTGATTTCCACTAGGCTTTGTTGCACGAATCCAATCTCAACAAAATTCCTTGCCCCCACCCCCTCCCCAAAAGCTTTGATCTTCGGGATTGCCTCATTATTCCAGATAGCCTTCCAAATGGTTGATTTCAGGAGAGCAACACAATCATTTAAGAGGAGCGTGTACCCTTCTTTGACTTAATACTCGCCACCCTTTATTCCCTAGCCTCTCGTATCCTGGATCGATTTTTTAATGGGAGCTTTGCCTTTGAGATTTTCTAGAACCTTGCACCAGCCTTCTTCCAAATTAGCTAATAGTTGATGTACCTTCCATCCTCTCCACTCCTTTTCCTCATTCCAATGTCTTGACCAACCTTCTTCCAAATTAGCTAATAACTGATCTACCTTCCATCCTCTCCACTCCTTTTCCTCATTCCAATATGATATGTCATATAGTGTCTTGATGCCTTTTCCATCCATCCAACTTTTTAAGTTTTCAAGATTCTGAACGCTATTTAGCTCTTTGTGCTCAACTATTTTATCGTTCCAGATGTTTATCCTTTTCCCATTCCTTGGGATCCATGAAATATGATCTTGAATGAAGGCGAAGGAGGCTCAACACAACAACCATATTGGGGAGCTCGCATTGGTTTCGGTCCTCTTTCCAGGCATTGAAGGCGATTCTTAAATAAATATTTCCTTGATAGAACTGAATTCCACCAGGCTTTGTTGCCCGAAACCAATCTCCACAAAATCCCCCCCCAAGCACTTTATTCATAAGACCAAGGTCTCTCACTGCGACTACACCTTGCTCTAAGGGCACTGTGATTGTCCCCAACTTTACGAGGTGAAATTTTTTTGAGTTTGATTTCACCCCTTGCCACAATTTTTTTTGCATTAGACCACTCATTTGTTGTATTTTTGTCGGGGCCAGTAGAGCTGAACTTTGATATATGGGGAGTAAAGATAACCCTGATTTGGGAAGGACCGACCTTCCTTGTTGATTTAGCCACCAGGCCCCCCATTGGGTCATTTTTGAGTTGAATTTTTCTATGATGGTTTGTTAGTCCTCAGCTTTTGGTTTCCCATGGAAAATTGGAATTCCCAAGTATTTGAAAGAGTTCCATTTTAGGTGACTTTTGAACTAAAGGGAGCTCTCTATTGCCCTTATCCTTTTGGCTGAGACTTTCCAACTATAAATTGAACTAAAGGGAGCTCTCTATTGCCCTTATTGTTTTGGCTCAGACATTCCAACTATCTCAGACTTCTAGATACGTCAAGGTATGTGTTCAGAACTTGTCTGAAGTGATCCGCTATGATAGAAGAAGCTCTACCAAGGAGAAGGGTATCATCGGTGAATTGAGAGCGGTTTAGTTCCTTAACTAGTCTTACCATTATTATTCCAGGGAGATTTCCCATTGCTATCTCTTGTTCTAGCTTTCTACTTAGAGAGTCTGCCATGATTATAAAGCATAGGAGAAAGCAGGCAGCCTTGGAGCTTTTGAAAAAGTCAGTGGGACGACCATCGACAAGAGGAGCTATCCACAGTCCACCAATACAAGCCTTTATCCATGAAATAAAATGGCCAGAAAATCCAAATCTATTTAGAACAACAAAGAGAAAAGAGTGTCGTACCCGATCGACATTTGCCATGTCTAGTTTTATTACCATGCCACTATCCTTTCTTTGCTTGTTGGAGTGAATTGCTTCCTGCACCAGAAGGATGTTTTCAATGATTTGATGCTTCTAGATGAAACCACTTTGGTTTTCGAAGATGATGGATGGAAGGAGTGTTTTGAGGTGATTGGCTAAGATCTTGGTCAATATTTTGTAAAAGGAATTACAAAAAGAAATCAACCGAAATTTGGAGAAGGATGAAGGTTTATTTTCTTTAAGGGTATTAAGGCCAAAAAAGAGGAGTTGGTAGCCCCCCCAACTTTGCAGTTCTCCCTTGTCCATTGCAACATCCAACACAAATCAGATTTAACTGTGTCCAAACAGTGCTTATAGAAGGAAATTGAGAACGCTTCAGAAGTACGGGCTTTGTTAGTCTCTAGACCCCACATAGCCGCTTGGACTTATGACTCTTTTATCTTCTCTGTTAGCATTTTGTTGTCTTCTTCACTTATTAGCATGGGAATATTTCGAAGCATCTCAGGGCTGCTATTCAGATCATCCATCTCTTCATTTGAAAGAAGCAATGAGAAATGAGCTAATGAGCTTCATTTTTAATTTCACCAAAATCTGTTAGAGTCTCTCCGTTTGAACTTTTTTATCTTTTTAATACTATTCCATTGCTTTCTAGCTTTGGCTTGCTTATAAAAATAGGCAGTATTACTATCCCCAATATTCAACCATAATCTTCTTGATTTCAATCTCCAACTCTCCTCTTCATTCCTGTGAGCCTTGTATATCCTGTGACTTATTTCTTTTTTTTGAAAGAATATGTTTTTGCTTATTTCTTCAACTTCCATGCTCTACTACAAAGAATCAAGTCTTTTTTGCAGTGCCTTCCTCTCCATCTTCGACTCCTTGTAGTTTTTTCGAGGCCAGTTTTTTAGAACATTTTTGTCTTCCTTTTGCTTGCTTTCGAAAATGAAACTTGGAGAACCCACAAAATGTTGTGCCCAAGCCTCTTTTATTTTTTCTTTTGCATCTGAGGATTGTAGCCAAAGAGGGTTGAACTTAAAGGGAAACATGCCATAGGGACCCAGATCGGCTAAGGATAGACTTATAGGCTTATGAACCGAGAAAAAAGTTAGTAATATTACACACACACATATATATCTTTTTATTTTAAATTTATAAGTTTTATATAATTAATATATATAAATTTATAATGTTTGAAAAGTTATATAAGTTATACAATTAAAATATGAGCTTTATATTTTGTATATATCTATAATATATATTTTGTATATATTTGTATATAAGTGTTTCTTGGTAAAGATTAGAAACGGGTAGACTTGTAGTGTAGAAACAACCAAATAAATGATAGAGAGCCTATTATTATTACTTCAAAGCCATTGACAATTTGAAGATCCATTTATCAACCAAACATAAAAATATAAGAAGCCTTCAATGGAGCGCTAGCGTTGACCATCCAAATATGAACGAAGAGATGTTTCATTAAGTCTAGTGGATTTTCTCCCCCAACCCAAATATGATTTACAGATGAGGGAGAGGCTCTCTTATATAGGAGATGAGCTCAACTTCCTTTACAATAAAAAAGTTATAGATCTATCAAAACCCTAGACCTATCCTAGGGAGGAGTAAACAAATAAAAAATACTCCTCTAAACACTGACCAACTCAAACAAAATCTAGAAAAAATGGTGGTCAAAGCCACATGTACAATGTCCAAGATATTAATCATCCAAATATGAGCCAAGAGACATTTCATTAAATTTAGTGGGATTTCTCCCTCAATCCAAATTTGATTTACAAATGAGGAAGAGTCTCTCTTATATAGGAGATGAGCTCAACTTCCTTTACAATAAAAAAAGTTATAGATATACCAAAACCCTAGATCTATCCTAGGGAGGAGTAAACAAATTGAAAATTCTCTTCTAAACACTAACCAACTCAAACAAAATACATAAATGATGGTGGTTTGTTACGTTGCATCTGTACCCAATGCACCTTTAGATGTGCCCCAGGGGGAGAGAGCCAATTTTTTCGACTAGGAGGTGTGTTATCGAGCAATGGTGGTCATGGTTGGGCCCTTTGGTGCCTCCTTTAGGAGTACTATGGCTTAATGGCACTGCTGACTAACCTTTGCTGGGGTTTTTAACCTCGAGGTTGGTGTACGGGGCTCCTAAGGGTTAATCATTGGGTCACATGGCTCCATATCTTGTTTGCGTGCTCTGGTGGCCTCTGCTTCAGCTACGAGACATTCGTCTCCCTTCACAGCCACTTAAGACACCCTCCTAGCCCTTCAGTCAGCAGCCACTTTCTCTCTGTGGCCTTATCTCCTCGGAGGAAGCCATCCTCCATGCTAGTCCTTCTTGATGCTTTGAGGAGGGTGTTTAGGGGCTTTACAATATTCTAGGGGTTAGATGGGGTGTAATGCCCTACCTCTAGCTCACTCCAGCCTTTCGTTGGGAGCTGGGTTGGAATTTCAAATGGCGGACACCCGTCAAAATTGCCGATAACAATCAAAATTTGAAAGGTTTTCTATATTCTAAGTCAAATTTTGACGGTCTCCGTCAAATCTTAGCTGTATTTGATGGGTAAATTTGCCCATGACGGGCATTTACCCATCAAATTCCATCCCTGGTTGGGAGTAATTTGCTTATTTGAGCAAATTTTGGCACCTAAGGGAAAAATACCCCAGGGAACCTACATTGAGCCTACATTATGGCTATATTTTATTATTAGTTTGTTTTAATTTTAGGTTGACATTTATAATTTCAAATTGACATTTCAAAGGCATGTCAGCCTGTATATTTTTGTAAAAAGTGAGTGTGAGATCATATAAATAGATCTCCTCACTTCATTTTAACATAAGACGCATGGGATAAAACATTATGTTACTTTTTTACCCTTCTTAAGGCTCTTGGAGTGATGCGCACCTCTTGAGGAGACTTCTTTTTCTTGTTTAATAGCAATCTCTTGAAGTATCTTTGGTTCTTGCTCTTTGCTAAGGTGATGCTAGAATTGTTAGCTTAACAAATGCATAAGGACATATCTATGCTCTTGTCTTGATTTCTCTTTGTTAAATGTTGATGGATGATGCCTGTTTATGGTTGAATGGTAGCCATTAGTGCTGGATTTTGTCTAAAGTAGGTCATTTTCAGCCTTTTGTCACCATAGTATTGGGAAGGATGTCCTCTAGAAGGGGTCCTTATAAGCTTGGGCCTTAGGTCTTTGAGTTTTTCCCTAGCTAGGCTTCCTTTAATGAGCCCTTGTGGCTGTTGGTGAAGGCCCTAGTGGAAAGACATCTCAAGAGGAAGGCTTGTCACGTTCCTTGATGCCCTAGGGTTAGGTTAAAACCTTAAAACCCTTGACTTTATTCTCATACAATTTTCCTTCAATTGAATTGCGTTTTCATATGTTTATATTTGCATTTTACATGGTAGATTAGGGTAATTTTAGGTCTGCAATTTTATGTTAGAAACCCTAAAAATCAAAAGTTTATTTTTATTCTCTTTCAGGCCTCCTTAAAATTTTGGGCCCTAAAATTTAGCGCCCTAAAATTTCGGGGGATCCCTAAATTTCAACCCCTCCCTAAAATTCCGCGCCCTAAAGTTTTGGGCTCTAAAATTCCGCGCCTTAAAATTTTGGGCCCTCCCTACAATTCCGTTCCCTCCCTAATATTTTGAGGCCTAAAGTCTCGGGCGTCCTAAAATCTCGGCCTGAAATTTCAGCTGCCATAAATATTTGAATAGATCATTGATACATGTTACTTATACTGCTGTACATGTGCATTTCTGATTGTTTAACAAATTATTTGTACTTCATTAATATCTACATATCATACTATTTGCACATTGATATTCATTAGATACACAATTTGCTTATCTTCTCGAAAATTGTGCCCAGAAAAATCTACCTCAAAAAACGTGCCCAGAATTTCCCTCGGGAAACGTGCTGTACGGAAATGTAATTTCTGCTGCTGTCCTGTCTTGGGAAACGTGCCTCTGCTTTTCTCTCTCAACCTGCAATTTTTCTGTTTCTGTGCTCTCCAACTCATGAAAAACGGAATGAGACTCCAAAATGCCTTCCCTAGCCTTTTTGGTGTCTAAATGAGGAAGCCGAATAGTTATCTCATCCAAGGGCCCAAAATGAATTAGAAGGAGGATGCGATTAAATGCACTTTTAATTCTCTCCAAAATTAATTTCACTCACCTCACTTAAATTTATCAAAAAGTCACTTTATTCTCTAAAATGAAAATTAAAACTCATCTCAGGTTATTAATTGCAAGGGTCCCTTTAATTTTCCCCTTTTAATGACTTAGGAAAAAATCACTGGGGGAACACTTTCCTAGGTACAAAAATCAACAACTTTTTCAATATTTATCGGATTTTTTATTATAACCAATATATGGAAATCCTATGACCACTTTGCGTTTAATGGCGTTGTGATGGCTCAGTTTTGAGCACTCTCTGTAAAGATAACTGCTCCCAAAGCTAGAAGTTAGGATGCCCCTCCAAAAAACGTCCTATAAAAAATGGCCTAGATGAGTGTGTAAACCATGTAGCAGGTTAAAAGTAAGTCTCTGTTGGACATGCGTGTTGAGAGCACTAACAGAAAGTAGCGATTGAATAGAACCAAAATGCCAACCCAAAAACCTGCTGTGGATATTGAAAAATCAGCACTAAAGAAGAGTGCTAGGGCTTGTGACTAAAAGTGCACTAGAGAGAGAAAGATGTACAAGCAATAGTACATTCTACATGAGATGCACAAACGTGCATAAAAGAGAAAATGTGCTAACTATTAGAGAACACCAAAGTTGGAGTGCCCATAGGCTTAAAACACTTGTATTAAAGAGCCATAACTCAATGATCTGAAAGGATGGTTTACAAATGAGGTTTGAGTTCTGTATTTATACACAACTGATATAGGGGATACATCAACAAAATAAAGTATGGTTTTAGCCATGATTACGAGTAAATTAATGATACATATGAATAGGACGTGGCCACATGCACATGTTACACAAATAATTCAAACAAAGTGTGTGACACACGGCCATCATTTGGTTTTTAAGAAGATGAAAAACAATTCTATATAAAGAATCAGTGAAAATAAAGGTAAACACATAAATGCAGAAAAAAGCCAATCTTGACACTATATATCATTTTCATGATGACTGATGGAATCTATTTGGATATGATGTGATCTACTTTGTAAAGCTTTAGATCTACTCTTTTTTTTTGCATTGCGAATCATGATTTATTAAGTGTGCTATTAGCTTATTTGTTAAAAGTTAAAATATCAAATATGCACAAACACTGCCATTTTCCCTTTCCTAATGTTTGAGAAGGCTCATGACTAGAATTATTTCCTTTTTAGAGATTTTTGTCATTTCCCAGTTTCTGGCTACTTAGTTTTATAGTTGAGTTACTGAATGGTGAATCTGAAGAATTGATGTCTCTTAAATCACAGTATTATTTCTTCTCTTATCCTTTGTTATCGAGGAGCAGTTACCATTTGGTTTTAGCAGTTCTATCAGGAAATGGAATTAATACAATATAGTATACTAAATGTCATATAAGAGTTTTATTTTGAATCTTGCGATTCCTTGGGAGTGCACTTGTCAGGACATCCTCTAGTGTTATGGTATATAGGTCCTGCTGAAATATTGTATATATGTCTTGAATGATCCTTCTTCCAAAGCGTCTCCTAACCAGAAAATTATGCTATAGTCAATGCAGTTGGAGGTTGAAGCCCTGGTGGTCTATCCCATGCTTCCTACCTTATGCTATTGAAACTGTCTTCTTAACTGACCATTTATAGAGAGATTCTTTCGTTTTGAGAACCTGGCAATGGTCTGATTTAAATTTTCATTGGTTATGATGCTATTTTGGTTTCCTTTCTAATTTTCAGTGCGAACAAACTCTTTCTGTGCGTTGTGATACAGGATAGTGACAATCAAGTTGAAGAAACTGAACACGAAATTCATACAGAAAGCTCCAGTGTTGAAACTTCTGAGGAAAGCTTAGTGGAAAAGGTAACATATTGTAATCCTATTTTCTTTAAAAAAGGCCAGATTATGATGATTATCCCCACATGAAAAATTCATGACAAAGGGAATCAGCTAGTAGGATTCCCATTAACAGGGAATACGATAAGATAATTTTAATCATGTCGAATGAGTGACCATAAGATAGGTCAATGGGATTAAAAAGATATGTCCAGTGTGAGTACAATGTTGGAGTGTGAAAGCAACTCCTATGGATGCTGAAAGCAAAAGAGAAAATATGAAATTAGTACATCATAAGTAACTTAAACATCTAGCTAAGTGAATCTCTAAATCTGACCAAAGAAACCTGAATGGTGTAAGTGCAAAGACACAAAGGGAGGATCTGAGACTGGAGATCTCGGTGCTGAGAGAGAGAGAGAGAGAGAGAGAGAGAGAGAGATCCAATCTTCTTGTTTTTTTGTACATTTTCCATAAATCCTGACGTCGTTGAGGAATTTCTAATGACATGGGATGAAAAAATATCAGTGGAAAGGAAAATATAACTTCTGTTCGAGTGTTTGTAAAATATTGCATAAAAAGGAGGATTAAATAGATGAGATCTCCAGCTCTGTTGTGCCAGGGATAGCCCCGACTGTACCATACAAGCTTTCATTTAAAAATTATACTTTTTTCCTCAATTTTTAAATTTTTGTGTGCCATCAATTATGATGGTTGCAGGAAACTATTTACTCATTTATTTAGTGCTTATTAATTATGATGCTATTTGAATTTCCTTTCTGATTTTCGGTGCAAGTAAACTCTTTGTGTGTGTTATTATACAGGATAGTGATAATCAGTATCACATTGAAGAAACTCAGGAAGAAATTCATACAGAAAGCATAAATGGTGAAATTTCTGAGGACAGCTTAGAGGAAAAGGTAACATATTGAATTTATATTTAGAAAAGTCCAGATTAGGATGATTATCAATATGAGAATTCCATGACAAAAGGAATCATCTAGTTGCACCGAGAGTTGCACTCTCGGTGCTCTACAGCCCAGTATGGGGGAGACGTTGTAACACTAACGTTGTGTAACGCTATGTAACATGCCGTTCCTATAAAAAAGAAATAAGAAAAGAAATAAAAATGCAAATAATGTCGGCTTAAAACAAAAACACAATTATATTTATTTCATTTTAAACTTAGATATATCAAGCACCGAGATGGATCAAACATCTTGAGGTGTAAATTTTTTCTTGATGTGTAAAAAAATTAAGATAAAAAAATTTACACCTCAAGAAGTTAGATTTCTCTTTGTGCTTGATAGATCTGGGTTTAAGATGGATCTATGCTGGTAATATTCCCATTACCAGGGAATGGAATGGAGGAAACTGGGTTGATGTCCAGAAATCTAGCACTAAGAACATTTGGTCTACTCTTCTTGTGTTTGTACAGTTTCCGAATATGCTGACATTGTTGAGGAATTTCTAATGACATGGGACTATAAATATTAATGGGAAGGAAAATATAAATTCTCTTTGAGTTGCTGTAAAATATTGCACCAAAAGGACTAATGGATGAGATCTACTGCTATGTTGCGCTAGGAAACCCCTAGCTGTACCAAATAACCTTTTGATTTTTAAATCATAATTTTTACTCATTTTCTGACTTTTTCCGTGCCATCAATGCAGTCTTCATTTATTAGCTATGCTCATTGAAAAGTATTCTATTATGAAGGAGAAAATCTCATAGGCTTTTAAAATGAGTTAGCGGGATACTTCTTTATGTCTAATTGAATTAGTTTTTGAATATACACCGTTATTTTGAAATCGAGAAATGTGTCCAATCAATACTTTTACGTGCTTACCAAAATTGACATAATTTTTGGATGGTTGGAAAGTTGGAGTGAATTAAATTAGTCATATATTCATTAGCTTTAGTCCACATGCTATCTGAAAGTTCAAATTGTCATGTCCAAGAAATAAATATTTTGGCAGCAAAGAGCATCCACTGATTTTATGCCTGTGTTGTTTGTAGTGTTTTCGACCCTGGGTTGTTTTCATTGCAATGCCTTGTCCCAACAACTAAGCCACAGCCTGGCAGGTGTAAGCCCTTGTATGTTTGTGTGCAAGGGAAGGTCTTTGACCTCCTAGAGTTGGTTTCCCAGGCTCTGTCATCAAATGGGCTTAACACATGTCCAAGTGGACGTTAATAGTACTTCATCTTTTCATTATAATGGGTCTTTTCCCGTAAAATTGATAGAGATAAACTTGGGATGACCTGAGATTAGCTGACTTCCTCTGACTCTGTTACAAAAGCCTTTGTTTAACAAACAATTATTGAAGAAAAATGCAAGTAAAAAACGTTTCTGAACACTTTCAAACGTTAATCAATCACAGATGCACACATCAAGGTCAACCAGACAATATATATCATTATCATGATTGCAACAGGGATGTGATTGGATATTGTGCAATGCACTGTCGAAAAGCTATTCATCTACTCTATTTTTGTATTGTAAATGTTGAGATTCAAAAAGAAGAGAGAGGTAGACCTGCAAACCCATCTAATAATAAATTGCGAAAAATAAATATATACTATCGGTGCACTATGGACTCATGGAGAGAGATAACCCACCACAATATATCACATTTAGAATAAGAAGGTACACTGCTATATGGTGACCATAGGCTTAAGAGTGAGTCACTTGTATTAGAGATCCATAGATCAAGATTGATCACACAAAGATGACTTTACAAATGAGAGTTGGGTATGTATTTATACACAACTCAAGGGGTAGGGTGATTTTCTTGAGAGGGGTTATGGGCCCGTTAGGTTGGCCTTAACTAGCCTAGAAATATAACGTGTTGACTACTTTAGCTTTAAGACAAACCTAGGAATACAATATAATAATGATTACAACACGGTAGTCAATGGCCGAAAATGAAGCTTACACCATTCTGAACATCCTCAACATCCTCCCTTGAGGTGAGTAGGGGCCACGAGAACTATGAAATACAGGTGAAAGTGGGTGTATGTATACCCAACTTGAATACCATTGACAGTGGCCAATTTAATACAAATGAAACTAGTTTTGTTGACACCTAACTCAATATAGCATTGGTCGTGGCCAAAATACAAAATGAGAGTGGCTTTATGGATACTTAGCTCAATTACAACGGATTGGGTTTATGGATACCCAACTCAATACATATGAAAGTGGGTTTGTGAACACCCAACTTAATACAAATGAGAGTGGCGAACTCAATACAAGTGAATGGGGTACGAATACCATGCTTGAATACAAAAGCGAGCAGGTGTATGGTTACCCAACTTGAATATAGGTTGGCATTGGCAAAGATACAAAATTGAGTGGGTTTATGGATGATGCCTAGTTCAAAATAGGGCTGACCCTATTCTCAACATCCCCCCCTTAATTTGCACAGTATGCCTTGGAGAGAAGGAATTATTACATCACTATTTCTTGCCTTAATGCTAAACGAGGGTTATATTGTGTATTTATAAATCCCCTTGAACTCCATATCTCCCACACCAACACAATTCCATAAGTTGGTCTAGGTGGCTAGTATAGGTAAAGAAAAAGGATCCATTGAAACATGTTGGTTCGTTAAAGGAACATAGAGTAGGACAAGTTGTCCTTGAGACTGGAGTGGCCGAGTGTTGATACATCCAAAATGGACCAAAATCATAATGTGGAAGAATAGATCCATTGAAATGTTTTGGGAGTCATCTATGGAAGAATCATCTATAAGAAGCAATTGAAAATATCTTGTGGACATGGTGATGTGAGCTAGCTAACTTAGTTCACACGCCAACTGTTTAAAAGAATAGGTCAAATAAATAAAATCCATGATGGAGTAAATATAAATGAGTAAAATGTGAATGATGATTTACAAATATACAAGGCCCATATATATACTTGTTAAAAGGGCACATAGTGTTGTTATTTTCATTTATTATTTATTCTTTATATTATAGTATATATATTTAATATTTGTAACATTGCCTTCCTCTTCAGAAATGCTTTGTCCTCAAAGCATAGTTTTTTGAAAGACTTTGTCTAGTGATTTTCTAAGCTTGTAAGTGTGATACTCGACGAAACAAGGTGATATAGTCTTTGAATACATGAACTGATGTGTTGCATTTTCAGGGAAGTGATCCTCTCCAAATCTACTTTCATTGGAACCATTTGATGATCCACTGTTTGGATAGAACTTCTCATTCCAAGCATCCATAAAAGTTGTTGATTTTGTCTTTGCTCTTTTTCAATGTTGTAGTTGGATTGTCTGTAAGAAGAATATTGTTTATTTTCCTGTTGACTTTGTCGTTGGTCGTAACGACTCTTATGATTTGAGTTACGATAAGGCATTCAAGCCACTTGTGGAGCATTTGTAGAAAACTCAACTTTTTGTACTTCTAGCGATTTACTGGTTGATAATAATTCAATGGAATGTGTATTTGTTCCTCTTCCCTTAATTTGGACATCCCTTTTTGAGGATTTTCTAGCTTCTCATTTTTTAACATTTTTTATTTGTTCAATCAATTCTTGATTAACCCTTTGTAAGGATGAGTTTTCTTCGTATTTTTTTGATAATTTGGCCCGAAGATCTTGATTCTCCTCTTCTAACTTTTGATTGCACTGCTTTTTATCCTTTGTCTTCTTGATTGAACAAGTAATTTTTGACTATGATCTCTTAGATGCGAGATCTCTTCTTCTTTATCCATGATAACTTTGTCGATTTCTTTCATCATCTTCTATATTGATTTCTAATTTTCCCGGGACAATGTCTTTGTAGTCTTCAGATGACACGAATTATCATTCTGACTTCATTTTAACATTTTGTAATGTGATTTCCTTCTTTTTAAAAGAAAAAGAAAACTTTTTCCTTGTTCAGATGGAATGTACCTAATATGTCTAACCAGGGTGACCCTATAAATATATTTGCTTTGTTTTAACACATTGATATGACATTGAATTGATCTCTGAATTGTAAATTTTCTTCTAATTCCCCAACCCGGTTTCATGCCACCATTTTCATTGACTAAGGCCCAACCCAATTTACTTTCAACTGCAAATTAGTTGATATTTCTCATAAACAATTTGACAGAAACACAAGAAGAATTTTTAAAACTTCAATGAGTAGAAACAGAACACAACCACACATAAAATTTCAGACACAGTTATTTTTGGTCAAATTGACCTAGGCAAAACCCCAACCTCCGAGGAAAACGTGTTCTTGAGAGAGAGATTTATTTCTTCTATAAAATTTAAGTATAACAATTTCAAAAACAGAGATAAACTTATGTCATCCACAGTGCTCAGCAATGACTGAAAACACAAATTTACAGCCTGAAATTTTTGCTACCAAGCTGCCTTCAAAATCATGCCACAACCTGATTGTACCATCTTCGTTTTCTGTTCCCACAGCTGTATCGTACGACCTATACAGTACTCGAATTTCATGCCCTATTCTGTACAGAATCACCTCGAATTTTGTGCCCCAGAACTGTATGGGTTGCCTTGTAAAACATGCCCAATGTTGTAAAGAACTGTCTCGAATTTCATGCCCTTACTGTACGGACTCGGCAATAAATGCTGCTGTACGGACATTGGGAATCATGCCCACTGCTGCTCTCTCTCAATCTCCTGCGATTTCTCCTTCTCTTGCTCTCCAATGCTTATTGAAACAAAGAATGAGTCTCATTTGCCTTCCCTTGCCTTTTTGGTGTTTAGAGGTAGCTAAATGACCATCTAAACCTAGGGGCCCAAATTGGCTTAGATCAATGGATGAGAAATAATGTGCACTTTATTTCTCTCCAAAAATAATTTCACTCAACTTAAAATTTATGTTGCACAAGTTTCTGGAACGCGGGTACGTTGGGTACACGGACACAAGTATCTGATACGGCTAGAAGCTTCGCCCAAATTTGCAGGAAACGTAGGGTTGGGAGCGGCAATAATATATATTAATTTTTTTAAATATATTAAAAAAAATAAAGTTAAAAAAACACAATTGTTTAATTTCATAGGTTAAATTATTTTATTCTCGTAATCCTCTAGTAGTGTCATGAAATTCATTCTTTTAAAATTTGCTCACTCTAGGTCCACATTATACAAATTGCATTGTAGAAAGTCATGCCACAACCTGATTGTACCATCCTCGTTTTCTGTTCCCACAGCTGTATCGTACGACCTATACAGTACTCGAATTTCATGCCCTATTCTGTACAGAATCACCTCGAATTTTGTGCCCCAGAACTATACGGGTTGCTATGTAAAACGTGCCCAATGTTGTACGAAACTGTCTCAAATTTCGTGCCCTTACTGTACGGACTCGGCAATAAATGCTGCTGTATGGACATTGGGAATCATGCTCACTGCTGCTCTCTCAATCTCCTCTGATTTCTCCTTCTCTTGCTCTCCAATGCTCATGGAAACAAAGAATGAGTCTCATTTGCCTTCCCTTGCCTTTTTGGTGTTTAATGAGGTAGCTAAATGACCATCTAATCCAAGGGGCCCAAATTGGCTTAGATCAATGGATGAGAAATAATGTGCACTTTATTTTTCTCCAAAAATAATTTCACTCAACTTAAAATCTATGTTGCACAAGTTTTTGGAACGCGGGTACGTTGGGTACACGGAGACAAGTATTTGATACGGCTAGAAGTTTCGCCCAAATTTGCAGGAAACGTAGGGTTGGGAGCGGCAATAATATATATTAATTTTTTTAAATATATTTAAAAAAACACAATTGTTTAATTTCATAGCTTAAATTATTTTATCCTCGTAATCCTCTAGCAGTGTCATGAAATTTATTCTTTTAAAATTTGCTCACTCTAGGTCCACATACAAATCGCATTGTACGAGTTTGTAAAGGCAGGTTGCATATATGCGTACGAAGCACCAATAGCTTCATAAATCACAAGATTTAATATTTTTCTAATTCCTTGTTCCAACTCCATCTATATTATTGCTCCTAAGAGTGCTTAGTCCTTGGGTGCCTCTGCATTTTTTTATGGTAACTACTACTTACTACTAACGTGAATGAACTTGATTGTTTTAAGTTCAACTAACAAACTTTCAAATTTTTTGGTATCTTGAGTTTGATATAGTTTATGATCCTAAATTGCTATATTAGTCAGTATGAATAACGTAAGCTAGCTATAATCATTTGAGATATGAATTAAAGTTGTTCAATAACTTAGTATTGTAAAAGATCCATTTTGTATTCACTTAAGTACACTTGCAACATATATTTTGAGTGTGAATGGATCTAAACATTTACGAGGTGTGGGCCCTCTTTAATTATATAACCTTGAAAATAAAAAAATGGCATTATTGATAGATTCAATTGAAATTTTTATCATTGGTGATTTCTTGACACAATAAACTTCAATTATTCAATTGATTTTCAACACTTTTCTTATGATTTTGGCTTCCACATGGTCAGGAGCTTGTAGAAGCTTCCTGTTTGTTTGGGAGCTTCTGAAAGCTCCCAAAGAGACAGGGAGCTTCTACAAGCTCCCAATACAAAGGGGGCGGCAAAAGCAAGTTCCTAAAAAGCTCCCGAAAAGCTCCCAAGTTCCCAAAGAAGCTCCCAACAAAAACTGGATGTTTCGTACCAGCTCCCAATCTCCCAGGAGCTGAGAAACACCAGGTACGGGTTGCCAAAATCTCGGGAGCAGTACCCATGCAACTATGCTTAAAATTAAATTTTTCCAAAAAGTCACTTTAAGTGAAATTAAATGCTCATCTCAAGTCCTTTAATGCAAGGGTCATGTTATTTTTTCCTTTTAGTGACTTGGGCAGAAATCACTAGGAACAACTTTCTAGGTACACAAATGGTTTAAATGGAAAAATTCGAAGTGTAAAAAAAGTGTGATCCGGAGTCCATTTTTGGCGTGGTTGGGCTCATTTTCAAGCCTAGAGCAACATCTTTACCCTAGTGGCCACTTTCACTATGTTTTGGGCAGTTAAAACACCCCAGAAGACCTTATTTGGCTAACAGAGCATTAGAATGTCATTTAAATGCTAAATTGTGAAAAAATGCACTAAAGTAAAAAAAGTCAAGAAATTAAAAAATCATTTAAATTTTTATTGGGATGACATGGAGGTGGGTCCCTCATGACATGCGACCCACTTCAAAGCATAATGGCAAGTCAAACTTTGGTGAAAAAAGTTGGCTACGGATTATTTCAAGGTGAGAGTGACTCACGCTAACCATAGAACTCATGTTAAGGTGGGTGAGGGTGCACCCCTCCCCATGCTTTGAGTAAAAGATAAAAGTCCATGGTATATTTTATTGGTAAAACATTATGTTTTAAGTAGCGTATCGCATGGTTTCATGAGATATGGAGTGGGTGACGTCAAACCAATGTTGCACGACTCGGACTCGGCAAAGACTCGGCTGGCATGTGACTCGTCGACTCGGGAAAGAATCGGGACAGACTCGACAAATAGAAAAGATACTTAAAATATGATAAATTTTGGAAAAAAAAAGATAATAACGTTTCCAATCCATATATTTAAAATATATTCACTTATCATATATAATACATATATCATAAATATTATTATATACAAAATCCAAAAATAACATTTATATATATATAAAATAAATTTTGAAAATTATAATATTTACTTAAATTATTAATACATTATAAGTTTATTACCATTATATTTTGCAAATGATATTAAGTTTATAATATTATTATATTTTACAAATTATATTATTTTAGTCTAAACCATATGTAAGATAATATAAAGTTATAAACCATATGTATATAATAAAATTTGAAATATTAATATATAATATATACTTAATAAAAATGTTCTAAGTTTTTAAACTTTATATTTTATAAGTTATAACTAATATCATCCTTACTAAGTTTTAAAACTTTAAACTTTATAACTAATATCATCCTTTCTAAGTTTTTAAACTTTAAACTTTATAACTAATATCATCCTTTCTAAGTTTTCAAACTTTATACTTTATACCTAAACATATATATCATTGTGGACCATAAACGTAAACGTAAGATACCATTGTCCGTAAAATTTGATATGAATACAGGACGCAAAGGAAAATGACTCCATTGTCAGGAAAATTCGATATGAATACAAGCCACAAAGGAAAATGACTCGCGTAGCCTAGCCATAGTCGAATCAGGAGGGAAATGAATACATGCAAACCAAGGTAAGACGTAGACGGCAGGGATGGAGGTGTTGTCTATGACACTTTGCATTTGAACACGATTGGAATTTCTTCAGCGAACCCTCAAAATCCATCCACATTTGTAGGTTAAACTTCGCCCAGTCTTGTGACTTAGCCATGTGGTCTTTTTTCCTGGCGAGTCTTGCCGAGTCCGAGCGAGTTTATGGCGAGCCTAAGAGAGACTCTGCGAGTTTGACGAGTATGTTGAGCTGGACGAGTTTTCCAACGAGTATCTGTCGATTACTCGTTTTGGGTGCCGACTCAGGCAGACTCGCGAGTACCCGCGAGTCTCCAACGAGTCGTGCTTCACTGCTTCAAACCACTAGTGGAGCTCACGCTAGCATTTTAAATGGACACAAATTGGGTGAGGGTGTACTCCCCCCCATTTGTTAAGTATATTTTATTATCTTATATACTTTGATTTTAACCCAAGTTTGGATCAAACGAATCTTTAAATTTGATCATCGCATCATTTACGTTCGTACAATCGCATGAGGAGGAGGAAACTCGCACGTCTGGGAGTTTGGTGGAGTTTTGGGTGTGTTGGCTGGTTGGTAGCTGGTTGGTGGAGTTTGGTGAGAAAGGTGTCAATCACCTCCTCTGTTCAACTCAGTCCAGGTTCAGTTCAACTCAATTACACTCCGGGTTGATCTTCAGTGTTGGTGAGGCCCCCCTGTGTCTCTCTTTTTCTATCTAAGCAAGGCCTTCTTCCTCATTCAAGACATATGCAAGGAACCTCTGCTTGTTGTAATGCTGGTGCTATTTTGATTAACAAAGGTGAAGACTTTGGAGGTCTACCTTGTGCCATTGGATGAATGCTTGTGTTATGAGGTGATATTGTAAAGCTTTGATTTCCTTTGTTAAAATGTTGATGGATCTAGCTTAGAGGGTTATTCTAAAACACATAGAGTAAATATTTACAGTTGTTAATTTGTTTACTTGTGATTTGTTTTTAAGAGATAAGAGAGTAGCCAACTATACTCAGATGTATTGAGGCTCTTTTTTGTTTCTTGTTTTCAAACACACTAGATTTAATATTTTTGTGCAAGGGTTTTCTCATAGTTTTGCAGATCACAAATTCGAAGGAGGATTGGAACCCAACTGTTTCTTCTCTTCTCTTCAGCACTTTTACAAGACTAATTCTATTGTTGCAGGGTTCCAGAATCCAAAGTCATCATAGAAAGAACAAGCAAGGCTTGAAGTGTTCTGTGTTGATTTTTCTGAGCAGCGGCGAGAGCCCTTCTCCTAGGAGAATGGGACCACTTGGTCTGGGACCATGGTGAAGACTCAACCCAGTGTTGAGTGACCATTCTGTTGAATGGTAGATATCTGGTCTGGGACCATGATATAGACCCAGCTCTTTCCTGGGTAGACTCAACCTTGTGTTGAGTAGACATCTGGTTCAGGACCATGATGTAGACCAGTTTGGGATTGGTAGACTCGACTTAGTTTCAAGTAGCCATTCTCTGGGAGAATGAAGACACTGTAAGCGCTAGATTGGGTCTGGGCATGTGTGTGGCACTTTGTCCCTTGATCTATGGGCTTGGTGTGCTTCTCCAAGGATTAGCTACCCTTGGTTAAGTTACCCTAGTACCAGATATAGGGGTTACACAGTGTGTGAGATAAAAGCATTAATAACTCTCTTGGTTTATGATGATGTACTTTTGAATTAAAAAATGGACCACAGGGGCACTTGGAAAAAGGCCAAAGTCAAAAGCCAAAATAAATAAAGACTTTTTGACCACAGGAAAATGGCCACAAGTGAAAGTCAAAATAAATAAGGACTTCTTATAAAAGTCAAAGGAAAAATAAAAGGACCGTTTTTGGTAAAAGTGAAAGTGAAATTAGGAAAAGATTAAAAAGATTATTATTTTTATCTTTCCTAATCTTGTCCACTTACAGGTGAACAAAGGCTATAAAAGAAGATCAAGTCTTCTCATTTTATACACACAAGTTTTTGCTCTCATAGGTGGAGATATTTTTTGCTAGAGAAGATCATCCTCTTGCCTCAGCTAGGGCATCCATTTTTCCAGTAAACCCTCAGCTAGGGTTTTTCCACTTGCAAAATTTTCCAGATCCAGTCATCTTCCAGATCCGGGCAACCTCTTTCATATTTGGGCAGCAACTCCTAGATCTGTGCAGTTTTTCCAATTTTCAGGCAGCCTCTGATTTTCGGGCTACCCTCTCTGTGCTCCGGGCAGGACACGGAAGGGCTCTACCCTTCACGGTACCTTCGGGAAGCTTGTTACAAGCCTACCCGAAAGGATACCAACCCTAACGACACCCTCCTGTAGCCATTGGGCATACCCCTGAGGGTTTCCTTGGCGACCTAGGTCCTTCGGGCAGGCCCGTGAGGGTCCTGTAGCAGCCACAGGGCTGCTGGGCTTGCAGCAGGCCCTCGGGCTAGTCCGTAAGGACTTAGACAGGGCTACTAGCTCTTTCAGGCAGCAGCAAGGCTGTCAACGCAGACAGCTGGGCAACGGGCATGCAGGGCAGCGTACGACCAGGCAGCATAAGACAGTGGGCAGCAGGCAAAAGGTTTTTCTGGGCAGATTGTCAAACACCATTTTTGGGCAGCCTGATGTTATTTTTTAGGAAAGAGAATTTTTGGCTTAAAACCCTAACTGGGTAATTTTTAATGAAATTCTGGAAATTACAATTAAATTATCAGTGTGAGTTTTTTACTGCTAATTTCCAAATCCTGGAATTTGAGGAACTTTTTGAAGAATTTCTTAAGCCATCTCATTTACGAGATGAGCTATTAATGCTTTTGGGGTTTGTCCTTTGAAGGTTTCCCCAGTGAAAAAAAATAGTGTCCATGTGTGCTGATGTGATGAATGTGTTTTTACTGCATTGCTGATCTATTTATGTTTATTTGCAAATTTTGAAAGTTTATGCTAATGCTGAAAATTCGACATTTTGTCCATCTCTTCAAAACCCAATTCTCCTTTCTTTCTGGTTACTTTGTTCTAAATGTGCTAATTAAGTAGATCTAGTTCTTTAAAGCTTTGTTCATTCAAATCTACCTGTTTTAGCATGTTAGAATAGATAGATCTAGAAATACGTTCAAAGCTTCATTATTTAACTAGATCTAGGCTTGCTTTTGGTATCTACACTTATAATTTTTTTTCAAATTTTTTCTAATTACCAAAACTTAAAATTTTTATTTGTTTTTGTGCATACCACCATTTTCTAATCTTATTAGCTTGCTGGTTTTTAGCAGGTTGGAGGAAAAAGAGAGGGAGGTGCTGCCGAAAAATCAAGCTTTGGGCCATCCAGAGCACCCACGATCCATTTACCACCCCCCTCCTTCAAATTTGTAATCCTTTTTGACCCATTCTTCAAAAGTCAAAAGGCATTTTCTTTTTCTTTTAAGCATTGTAATAAAAGTTAATAAAGAGCAAGTGGGATTATGACTCCTAGAACCCCCTTCCCCCATTTGGGGGAAGCCTGTATCTACCCTTTGTGTGATTATTTATTTTTTGCAAGTTTTTAGATTAGTTTTAGTTTGATTATAACGCAATCAATAAATTTTACTTTTGTTTGTAGAACGAATCCGACATTGCTTTACCGAATTACCCAAGAGAATCCATTCGATCGGGGAAAATATGCTCTTTGACGTAGGAAGTAGTGTAGTTTCATTGTAATTTCTTTTCCTTTGAGGCACCTTTTTTTCTATTTTTGTTTTGAAAAGTAATACTAACCCGACATTGATCTACTACATTACCCAAAGAGCTTGCTCGTTGGGGAAAATATATTCCTTGTCGTAGTAATTAGTCTCACCGCTTTTACCTTTCTTGTTTTACAAGTACCAAATATAAATCAACAATTTTCCATTCCGGTGTATGCTCTTGCCCATCGCAAGTTCATTCTAAGCTTTGGGATAATCAAAAGCAGGAATGCGCACTAATTAATTTCTCACATCTAACCAAGCAAACACATTGCACTTAAAATCCTTAAAACTTACCAAGGCTCCGTTGTGTATGCTCTGTATCGCTGCGATTTGACTGAACAATTGGCTGCATCAAAAGCAACGTGGGTGACTAGCTTAATTAGTTCTTACATTCTAATTAACTTCCCTGGTGAAAATCCAACGCCTCGATTTAATCCGTTGCGGTGGCAAAATCCACAAAGGAAGCAGGAACAACTGGGTAGCGACCTTGAGACACCGTTAGGCGACACCCTTGTTGGTGTAGTGTTGAACACATCTTCGAGACTCCAACCAACCCACATATTCCTTATGGGAAGCCGCATCGGATAATGGTTTTGGACATACTCCTCGTACCTTCAGCTATATCTGGAGTCCCCTTCTCCCCATAAGTTAATCAACCCATATCCACATTAACTTAAAACTGACCAAGAGCACTTGCAACACTTTTCTTTCAAGCAATACAACAACACTCTTTATCTGTGGACTCCATTTTGGCACTGGTTCTTTACATTTACAATCATCTACTTCTATGTGCTTTAATATATCATACATATTGTTGTGATTTAAATATTTTTGTTGCAAGTATCTTGTTCATTTGTTTTCAAAACTCCTAAACAACTAAATCATCACCATAACACTAAGCCTTAACATCCTTAGCAACTAAGTAGGGTCTACCTCCGTTGGCTTCTTTAGGTGTTGGCCTAAATGGAGGAGTCAAGAACAAGGCGACAACCTTGACTCGAGAATTGCCCCCAAGGACACATCGAGTGGCTTGAAGATTTCTGCCACGTTCCCCCCCAGGTGTGTGAAAGGCGACAACACTTGCTTGAGCCCATTGTAAATTTGAGCACATAGATCTGTAGACAAACACACAACTCACAAAGTAGATCACACAATTTACTCAGCAATTGAAGAATGAAACAGTGCAAAATGGCTTGCAGCTGTGAATGCTTTCATTAATAAAAAAGTAATCAGATGATAATTACAATGAAGTAAAATGGCTTTAATAGCCACATGAAATTCGAATCCACATGAGGAAATTCGAATTGATAGACTCTACTTGACTGTAGGTAACTAAGACCTTGTCTAAATCACTATCGGAGGACTCAGTAGTTAACTGACCTTGTCTAAACCATAACCGGAGTTCATCGGAGCTCTAAAACACAACTCAAGTGTTACATTCAGTGTTGACTAAGGTTAATTGATTGTGGTAGGTGAGAAATGCGCCCCACATGAGTGCAGTCAAGTAAACCTAGCGCTAACTAAATGTAGAGGACTAGAACTGAATGTAACTGACTCCTAACTTAGCTTGACTAGTCATTAACTGAATTGAACTGACCTTGGTTGGTTTCGGCACTCCCAATGGCTTCCTAAATTGTAGGGATTGGTCTAGGAGGCTCCTAAACTGATGTAATCAAGTGCAATCAGTGGCAGTGAGCCTCAATTAGCGTTCCCCACTCTTTAGTAACTGAAACATGTGCCCCAATTAGGCCAAGTGGACCCAATGGTGTTAATGACTATAAATAGACTGGATGGACTCTCGATTTAGACATATGACCAAATTTGGACAAGGGAGGATTAATAATCCTAATACCCCCCCTGAATGCTAACTTGGACAAACTGTGGGCCCTGGTAACTAAGACCATAGGTCACCCATTACATCAAGTAAAATAAAGTAACTGCTTAATACAAGGAGCTGGGGAAAAAACCACATGGGAAAAAAGCCCCCCCTCTATCTAAGCAAGTAGAATCAGGTCTCAAGTTTGAAAAACTTGAAAATATGTTGCTGCAATCTTCATCTTTGTGAGGTAGTGAAGCAACATGCATGGTGTGCTATGCACAGGTATTCTGGGGCTTGGCATGTAGACTTCTCCTTCTTTTCCAAAAATGATGATGGAAGGAAGGAGGAATGTAACCTTTGTCTCTTGCTGAATGAAGAGGTGTATGATCATATCCATTCTTCTGAATGTAGTAAGATTGAGCCCTTGCCATATAACATCTTACAAGGAGTCTATTGCATCTCCCTGAAGGAGGTAAGATAGCATGACATAGCGCAAGGGTCTTTCCTTTCTGAGTGTTAGGTGAGTTTCCAGTCATCTTCCTAGCTTCTAGTTTGGAAGTAGGGACTGAATCTAGATCTGAGTCACCCTGAATCTCAAGGTCATAAACTGATATAGATGGATCTGCAATACTAGTAGAAGCTGTAAAAGAAGTAGATGCAATGATTTTACCTTCCCTTGCAAGTGGCTGCTGAGAGTGCACTGGTTCTGAAGGAGGCATGAAATGTGAGAACTCATATGCTTTTGAACAGAGGACCTTGCCTTTGCCATTCTTCTTGCTTCTCTTCGAACCTAAAAGTTCTTTTGACTGCTCTTTCTTCACAGGGGACTCATCTCTTTGCTTCGCTTTGTCATTCGCTACCTTATCTCCTCTTGCAACTAGAGCTAGATCTTTGGGAGATCGAATGATCCCCATTTGGATCAATTTATCATTCTCAGAAATAAGAGATTGGATGAAGGCATTAAGAGTGGGCATCTTTCAATTTGGAGTAGTGAGCCTTACTGTTTGGGAGGTGGATACAAAGACTGAGTAGTCTGCATTGAGCTTTGTGAGAATGGCAAGGATGAGTCGATCTTCATCCTTCTTCACTTTGCATTGCTTCAACTGATATATCAGGTTCTTGAACTTTGTGAAGAATTCATTCAGAGATTTGAAATTGGATGGATTGAGAGTAATCAGATCATTTTCTAGCTGATGGATCCTCATCTCATCATGCATATCAAATAAGGAAGCAAGCTTGTCCCAAACCTCCTTGGGAGTGTCCAAGTCTTGGATGTGAAATCAAAGATCTCTAGAGACTGAGGAGAGCATGAGTCCATGGGCTTCATCAAGCCTGTTCATGTACTTAGCTTTGTCTTTATCTGATTTTGGCTCTTCCTCTGTTTCTTCTATGAGTCTGAAGAGATGCTTGGTGTGAAGCAATACTCTCATGTCATCCTTCCACTGGTGATAGTTGAAGGGAGTGAGAGGCTCCACTGGATGCGCCGTTTTGAATGTAATAAGAAGGACTGAGCTGCTGTAGCGAATGCAGTGAGAAGAAGAGGCTGCTTGTAGCGAATGCTATAAGAAAAGTTGATAACGTGTCACACAATCAAACATACAAAATAAGGTTGACAGTCTGCACTTTTGGAATTTCCTTCACACCCAACATAGTTGTTCAAGCAAGCTTGATCAACAATTTTCAAACTTGGGATATTAAGTGGTAAATTCTCCGCTTCTGGTGCAGTACTGGAAGGAGCAATTTGCCCAAAAAAGAATGATCCGGCTAGAGATCTGAGGAGGAGAGGAGTCTTGTCCATCGAGGCTTTGATACCATGTAAATTTGAGCACATAGATCTGTAGACAAACACACAACTCACAAAGTAGATCACACAATTTACTTAGCAATTGAAGAATGAAACAGTGCAAAATGGCTTGCAGCTATGAATGCTTTCATTAATCAAAAAGTAATCATATGATAATTACAATGAAGTAAAATGGCTTTAATAGCCACATGAAATTCGAATCCACATGTGGAAATTCGAATTGATAGACTCTACTTGACTGTAGGTAACTAAGACCTTGTCTAAATCACTATCGGAGGACTCAATAGTTAACTGACCTTGTCTAAACCATAACCGGAGTTCATCGGAGCTCTAAAACACAACTCAAGTGTTACATTCAGTGTTGACTAAGGTTAACTGAATGTGGTAGGTGAGAAATGTTCCCCACATGAGTGCAGTCAAGTAAACCTAGCGCTAACTAAATGTAGAGGACTAGAACTGAATGTAACTGACTCCTAACTTAGCTTGACTAGTCATTAACTGAAGTGAATTGACCTTGGTTGGTTTCGGCACTGAATGTAACTGACTCCTAACTTAGCTTGACTAATAATCCTAACACCCATAAAGAGCTCTATGCAACCTGCATACATGCGTCTCCTTATTCTCCGCATCAAAGCCCTCTGGCTGCTCAATATATACTTCCTCCTCTATCACACCGTTGAGGAAGGCAATCTTGACGCCTATCTGATGGGCTCGCCAACCCATCTCTGTTGCTAAAGAGATAATGGTCTGAATGGAAGAATACCTGGCTACAAGGGCGAAGGTCTCCTCATAGTCAATACTTTCCTTTTGTGAAAACCCCTTTCCCACGAAGCATGCCTTGTATTGCATGCATGCTTCACCTTGTAGATCCACTTGGATCCTACCACCTTCTTGTCTTCAAGTCTCGACACAACCTCCCATACCTGGTTCTTCATGATTGAGTCATACTCCTCAACCATGGCCTCCTGCCACACATCATGCTGTGCAACCTCCTCAAAACTGGAAGGTTCAGAGTCTATCAACTCTGTCATCAGTGTCATATAACTGAGTCTCTTTGGTAGTACACTCTGTCTGAAAGATCTCTGTGGAAGATCTACCTGACTGGAATCCTGTACTGTGGACCTATAACACTTAGGTCGTGGCGTAGTGTCTACCTGTTGCGGTTGCTGGATGTCCGTCTCCTGCTGTAGCTCATCCTCCTCATCAAAGATTGGAGGATCCTGTCCACCTAACTCCCTCTGACTATCAGAGCCTGTGCACTGTGTTTGTACCTATACATCTGGCTCCTCCAACTTGATCCTTGTGTCCTGTGCTGGCTGCCACTCTGCTGGTGAGTCCATAGATCTCCGCAAGGCCCTGTCCTTATCGAACTGGACATCCTTACTCACAATGATCCTCTTGCGAGCAGGAATGTAAACTCTGTATGCCTTCAAAGTCTCGCGATATCCCACAAGTAACCCCTTCTCTCCAGAAGGTTCCAGCTTCTTCCTAGTGTCAGCATGAACATGACAATAGCAGACACTGCCAAATATGCGAATGTGATTCACATATGGCCGAATGCTTGAGAAGGCCACCTCCGGTGTCTTCCTCGCCAAAGCTGTGTGGGCACACCTGTTCTTAATGTACACTGTAGTCATGTATGCCTCGGCTCAAAGGAATAGTGGTAATCCCTGATCAAATAGCATGGCCTTGGATGCTCCTACCATAGTCCTGTTCTTCCGCTCTACAACTCCATTTTGCTGTGGGGTATGGGGCACAGTGTGCTCCCTCTTGATCCCCTCTGCCGAACAATACTCCATGAACTCATTGGAGGTGTACTCACCCTCGTTGTCTATCCGCAACACTCGAATCTTCTTTCCAGTTTGGTTCTCCACGAGAGTTTTGAACTCTCGGAACCTCTCAAAGACCTCTGGCTTGGTGTTCAGGAAATAGATCGAGGTTTTCCTGGAATAGTCATCAATGTAGGTTACGCAGTAACTATAACCACTGAACGAATGGATACTCATAGGTCTGCATACATATGAATGCACCAAGTCCAATGGCTCCTTAGACTTGTGCTCACTTTGTGGGAAAGGCTTCCTGATGTTCTTCCCTAAAGCACAACCCTTGCAGTGGTTATGCTTCTCCTCCAGTACTTGAGGAACTCCACTGACAATCTTTCTCAAGTGCCTTAGTGCTCCATGGTGTAAGTGTGCCATCCTCCTATGCCACAACTCACCTTGATTGCTGCTGCTATTGTTGACTAGAGTCTTTGCAGGCTCAAAGTGTAGACTGTACACTTTCCTTCTCCTCTTGCCAATCACCCGATCCAAGCTCCTATTTGACCCCATTAGGCCTGATATATACTCTATGGTCACTGAACATCACCTGATATCCCTTGTCCTCCAGAGTGGAGACTGATATAAGGTTCTTGGTCAGTCTTGGAACATATTACACATCAACAAAACTGAGGGGATCCCTGTTCCACCCTCCTGCAAGTCTCTGAAGAATCTCTTCTGTCCAATCATGTGACTAGATGCTCCACTGTTGATGTACCAGATGCTGCTACTTGTGGTGCTTGCCATGCAAGCTATCAAGAAAAACTCCTCATTGAAGTTCCTACTGAACTCATCCACCTCTGTAGATCCAACCATTTGAGTGTTACTCTTCTTCTTCTTGTCTGGGCATTATGAGGCAAAGTGTCCCTGTTTGTGGCAGATAAAACACTTGACCTTTGACACGTCAAGGTTCTTCTTACCATCTTTCTTCCTCTTTGCCTTACCCTTGCTCTTCCCTATAAGGGCTAGAGCCTCCTCATCCACAATTTGTGGGGCACTGCTGGATGAGCTTGATCCTTGACCCATGCGGGTATCCTCCTGCACAAAGTCATCCCATAGTCTCTGCCAATGAGGGAGCTTCTCCCTAGCCACAACACCTTTGACTAAGGTGTCCCATGGCTTAGAGAAGCCATTGAGGGCTATTCGAACTAGCTCCTCATCCACTGTCTTAGAGCCAACAACTCCAAGCTCATCCTTGATTTGTATGAGCCTCGTGAGATAAGGCACTACTCCTCCTCCCTTGGCCATCTTGGTCCCGTGCATCCTCTCTTGCAACACCATATTCCGGTTCTCATTCTTTCTTTGGTACAAACTCTCCAAAGGCGTCCACATCTCTGCTACAATGTTCTTACCAGAAAGGTGAGGGACTATAAGGTCCTTCACTCCATCCATAATAATCAACATGGCTTTGGAATCAATCTTCTTCCAAGCTATCAGATCTACCGTATCTGTGGGTGCAACTTTTGTGGAGCCAATGTGCTCCTCTGCATCATTGACGTCCAGGATCCTTGTGATCCTTTCTGACCATGCAGGAAAGTTCTAAGCACCTTGGAGTCTATCCTCAACTCTCAATTGCACGACCATAGTGAATTGTTACCTGTCCAACCCTAGATCTGGAATTCTAGGTTTGTGTCTTCCTATAGATCTGCCCCTAATCTATCACTGTTGCTACAAATCTCTCAGCTTTAGTGTTAGAATTCCATATGCTAAGCTAGATTATCAGCATTTAATTTCAATTTCATAAAAGCATACATATACAGGAGCACTGAAAAAAACAGTATCACAAGAACAACACAGATTTATCCTGGGAAAAACCCAACAAAAGCTTCCTCAATATAGATGCCCCAAAAGATAGAAGGTAAAACCCAAAACTGATCCTCCTCCTTCTCCAACTACAACTCTTTCTCTCTGTCTCTCTTATGTGCTACACAAGTGAGTGTGTGTCTCAAATGAGAGGCGCCTTACTCTATTTATATTCTTTCGTTCACTTGACATTTAACCCAGTTATGTAGGCTTGAGTAAACTTAACTCAGTTATGTAGGCTCGAGTAGACATAACTGGGATAGCTTAATATAATAATATATTCCGGAGGGTACTAATGACTCGACTTACAATGGAGGGGACTTCCTTATGACTCTTAGTAATTCTCCCGATAGGAACATTGAGGTACAAAGAAATACAAATGATTCTTCCGATAGGAACATCGGGGACCAATAAAATACATTTAGAATATTCTTTGAAGTTACAATAATTCAACACTCCCCCTTAACGAGAAGGGTATGTTACAACAACAACAACAGCTATAGGAGAGAGAGGGCATCATCAACATCATCAGGGTGATACATCTTTAAATCATTGGAAGCTTTTCATCATCTTCAACATATAGTCTTCATCTTCAAGCTTCAGCAGCGGCAACACTTTGACTACTCGATCGATAGCATCATTTCGATCATCATCATCAACATTCTTTCGTCTTTCGTCTTCGTACTTTGAACTTTCGATCAACATCATCATCATCATCATACTCTGAACTTTCAATCAGCAATATCATCATCATCACACTCTGATCTTTCGATCAGTAACATCATCATCACCAGCAACAACCTGCAATCCACAATACAAAGACGAAAGTCTTCGGATCACTTTTGGACTTAAAGTCTAGGGATGATGCAATCCTACCACATTCTCAAGGACCGAAGTCACCTGATCCGTTCTGAACAAAAGTTCAAGGATGATACAATCCTACCACATTCTTGAGTACCAAAGTCACCGGATCAGTTATGAACAAAAGTTCAAGGATGGTACAATCCTACCACATTCTGGAGTACCGAAGTCATCGGATCTGTTCTGAACAAAAGTTCAAGGATGATACAATCCTACCACATTCTCGAGTATCGAAGTCACTAGATCCGTTCTGAACAAAAGTTCAAGGATGATACAATCCTACCACATTCTCGAGTACCGAAGTCACCGGATTCGTTTTGAACCGAAGTTCAGGGATGATACAATCCCACCACATTCTTGAGGACCGAAGTCATCGGATCTGTTTTGAACCGAAGTTCAGGGATGATACAATCCCACCACATTCTCGAGGACCGAAGTTCCCGGATCTGTTCTGAACCGAAGTTCAGGGATGATACAATCCCACCACATTCTCGAGGACCAAAGTCACCGGATCAGTTTTGAACAAAAGTTCAAGGATGATACAATCCGACCACATTCTTGAGGACCGAAGTCATCGGATCACTTTAGAACAAATGTTTAGGGATGATACAATCCTTCTTCTTTCTCGGAGACATACGTCTATGGATCACTTTAGGACAGATGTCCAGGGATGATACACTCCCACTGCAACATCACTACTCCCCCTTTCGAGGAAGGTCTTTCCGAACAACACCAAGCTTGTTTGAAAGTATTCGAACTTTACTCCAGATAGAGGCTTTGTCAACACGTCAGCAACTTGTTCATTGGTACTCACATTCTGGAGCTTTATGGCTCCCTTCTGCATCATATCTCGAATGTAAAAATACCGGATTTCTATTTGCTTCGACCTATCGTCGAACACTGGGTTCTCCGTCATCTTTATACAACTTTGGTTATCACATAGAATCACGGTAGTATCCAACTTCAGGTTGAATAAACCTGGCATCAACTTCTGAGCCATATGGCTTCACAACTAGCAGAGCAAGCTGCTATATATTCTGCTTCAGCCGTGCTAAGAGTAACATTGGATTGTTTCCTGCTAAACCATGAAATCATAGCAGACCCCAGACTATAACATCCACCTGATGTACTTCTTCTGTCTGAGACACTTCCAACCCAATCTGCATCTGTATAGCCATACAATCTGTAATCATGGTTTCCTTGATAGTATAGACCAAAGTCTATAGTCACTTTCAGATATCTCATCACATGCTTTGCAGCTACCAGGTGAACATGTCTAGGTTGAACTCGATACTGACTCAAGGTGTTCACAACAAAACAAATGTATGGTCTGGTATTTGTTAGATACATCAACGACCCAATAATTTGTCTGTATTGAGTCACAACCACCAATTTTGATGATTCATCAGCCAACAACTTCAGGTTGGTATCCATGGGTGTGGCCATGGCTTTACATTCCAACATATCGAATCTTTTCAATATTTCCACTGCATACTTTCCCTTGTTGAGAAAGATTCCTTCTGAGTTCTACCATATCTCCAGACCTAGGAAATAATGCATTAAACCAAGGTATTTCATCCCAAAATCTTCAGTGAGCTTATTCTTGCATTCCACAATCTGTTTCCCATTCCCTTTTAGAAATAAATCATCCACATACACTAATAGTATGACAGGTTCATCTTCTATAACCTTGAAGTAAAGGTTAGGATCGACTTTACTCTTGGCAAAGCCCATGCTCGTTAGGAAACTATCTATCCTTCCATACCAAGCTCTGGGAGCTTGCTTTAGGCCATACAATGCCTTCTTCAACTTGCATACGTGAGTTTGTCTGTCTTCAACCTCAAATCCTTGTTGTTGTTCTATGTATACTTCTTCTTCAATCACACCATTTGGGAAGGTTGTTTTCACATCCATCTGGTGTAAGTCCCACTTCATTATGGATGCAAGTGCCATGATGGCTCTAATCGAAGTATACCTTGCTACTGGTGCAAATGTTTCTTCATAATCAATTCCCTCTTTCTGAGAGAAACCTCTAGCCACAAATCTAGCCTTGTACTTCTCTATACTTCCGTCAACTGTGTGTTTTATCTTGTAGATCCATTTTGAGGATACTACACTCTTGCCTTCTGGTTTGGGAACTATATCACACACATTGTTCTTCATTATTGACTGATATTCTTTAGGCATTGCTTCTACCCATTCTTTCTTCTGTACAACTTCTTTGTAGTTTGCAGGTTCTTGATCTACAAGATCACGCATCAAAGCTACATGGTTGGAAAATGTCTTGGGCTTCTTAATAACCCTTGTGGTTTAGGAGCTCCATATCTTTCTGCTTCTTGTATAATTTCTCTTGCCCAAGTAGGATTCCTCTTTCGTGATATCTCCATTGTAGGAGGTTCTTATGGTTCTGTCATATCATGTTCTTCAGGAGCTTCATCTTCACGGAGGAATGTAGTCTCTACATTTCTGGGTGGTGCATCTTCCTCATACACATCTTCATGTTGGCATTTTCTGGATCTCTTGAGAGCTGCTTCTTCATCGAATGTTACATCTCTACTGATTTCCATGTGATGGAATCCAGGAATGTAAATTTTGAATGACTTGGATACTTCACAGTATCCAGCAAATATGCCCTTCTTTCCGGAAGGGTCCAACTTGGTTCTTTTCTCTTTCGGTATATGAATATATACTGGACAACCAAATATTTTGAGGTGACTTACCTCAGGCTTCTTTCTCGTGAACATCTCTTCTGGAGTCTTGAATCCAAGAGCACTGTGAGATATTCTATTCTGTACGTAGACAGTAGTTCTTGCTGCTTCTACTGGAAGATCTTGATCATATATCATTGTCTTCACTGTCTCCATGATGGTTCTGTCCTTTCTTTCCGCAACACCATTCTGTTGAGGATTGTAGGGAGTGGTTAGTTCCCTCTTGATTTCGACATCTTTACAGAAGGCTTCAAACTCTTTTGAAGTATACTCTCCGGCATTGTCTGATCGGAGTGTCTTGATTCTCTTGTCTGAAAGATTCTCTATCAAGGCTTTGAATTCCTTGAATTTCTCAAACACTTCACTCTTTGCTTTCAAGAAGTATATCCAAGTCTTTCTTGAATAGTCATCAATAAATGAAATATAATATTCAAAGCCACTTAAAGATGTGGAGGACATTGCAGCACACACATCTGAATGAATCAATTCCAATGCACCTTTTGTTTTTTGTTTCACTCTTCGGAAATGGATTCTTGATGTTCTTCCCTTTCACACATCCCTTGCAAATGCCTTCATGTTTGATCTTCAAGTCTGGTAGTCTCGTCACTACTTTGTTCACATGAGGTAGTGCCTTGTAATTGACGTGGGCAAGCCTTCTATGCCATAATTCACTAGGGTCAGTGGACTCATGAACAAGGGTTGTTTCTGAATGCCCCTTGAGTTTACACAGGCCTCCTTCTTCTTCACCGATAACAAATGCATCTTCAATTTTCTTTCCTTTGGGCCACATGAGTACGTGGCCATCTATGAATGCAACTCTGAATCCTTTCTTATCTAAAGCTGTGAGATAGAAAGTAGGTTCTTCTTTAGACCAGGTACATACAATGCTTCTTTCATCTTCAGGGGATTTCCTGAATCAAGCTTGTAGCTTGCTTCCCCAATTCCTTTGATCGGATATTGATAGTCATCTCCTAGAGATACTTTCTGAGGAGAGTTCTTTTCTTCAAGTCTTGACAGGCTTTTCTTTTGTCCTGTCATGTGCTTTGAAGCACCACTATCAATAAGGCAAGTGTCCTCTCTAGGTGTTTCAGATCTAGAGAGTGCAGAGAATAGTACATACTCTTCTGCATCCTCTTCTCTTGCTTGCTTTCTTGGAGGTCCTTCCTCTTCTTCTTCTTCTTCTTCATCCTCATCTTCAGCTAGAGGAGCATGATGTCTTTTGTTGTTGTTGATCCTCTTCTTATATTCTTGTCTCTTCATAGGACAATTTCTGGCAATGTGTCCTATCTTATCACATTGAAAACATTGAAAGCCAGAGTAGTCCTTACTTGGAGGACTTTGTCTTGTTCTTTGGATTCTTTTGGGAGGTTGAGATTCCTTGTGGTTTCTCTCCTTGAAGTTAGGTTGACTTCTTCTTCTTTTGGTATGAGTGGCTAGGGCTTGATCATCTTCCTTCAGTAGAGCTTCTCTGTTTGCCACTCTAGTCTCCTTTTGAATACAATCTTCCCATACAACATCAAACTTCAAGCTTTCCTTCCTGGCACACATCATTTGGATGAATGACTCCCAGGGTCTAGTGAGACCATTGAGGGCAGTCATAACTAACTCATCTTCATCAAGTTTGTCTCCAATGGCTTCTAGTTGTTCCTTGAACTGGGAGACCCTTGTGAAGTAGTTTTGAATGGATTCTCCATGACTCATCTTGGTGCTCTTTAGTTGAGTTCTTAGATTCATCTTTCTGTTGATGTTTCTTCCTTCATACATTCTTGATAGGGCATCATACATTTCTTTCACAGTCTTCTTGGATGACACTTGAGGGATCAAGTGTTCCTTGATAGAGTCAGCAATAATCCTTTGTGCCCTAATCATATCCTTCTTGTGCTTCTCCTTAGCTTCAGCTTCTTCAGGTTCTACAACTTCATCCTTGATATACTTATCAAGATCATTCTCTTGGAGAATGACGCCAATCCTGTATTTCCATGCTCGAAGATTCTTTATGCCTTCCAGTTTGTCCTCAAGCTTAGTGCTTGGGGCCATCTTGTCAGAAAGTCACAAAAAATTGAAATTTTGCGGAATGAGAAACTGAACTTACTAGGAGATGTGCTTGACTGAGGCGAGTTGACTGGTGTGCTTGGTTTTTGGAGATCTCAAGTCTTCACCTTTCAAATCTGACTTGCGAGATTCAGCACTACAACTTCTAGCAGTTTTCTGGTTCATTGGATTTCTATAGTTTTCTGGTGCAGTGTCAAACTAGGGTTTGACTTTTCGGGAGATCTGGTCCTCCAAAAACTTCGATCCTAGGCTCAGAAGATGCGCTCTAGGAGGGCGCAACTTTCTATGCAATCAGTTCTTCAAAACTCAATTTTCCTGAAACCCTAATTTCTTGTTGGGGAGAGAGAGAGGGTCTTTTCCCTTGTGAAAGCTATCCTATTCAGGTTAGCTCTGATACCATTTTAGAATTCCATATGCTAAGCTAGATTATCAGCATCTAATTTCAATTTCATAAAAGCATATAGACCGGATCACTAAAAGAAACGGTATCACAAGAACAACACAGAATTATCTTGGGAAAACCCTAATGGGAAAAACCCAGCAAAAGTTTCCTCAATATAGATGCCCTAAAAGATAAAAGGTAAAACCCAACACTGATCCTCCTTCTCCAGCTACAACTCTTTCTCTCTCTCTCTCTTATGCGCTACACAAGTGAGTGTGTGTGTCTCAAATGAGAGGCGCCTCACTCTATTTATATTCTTTCGTTCACTTGACATTTAACCCAGTTATGTAGGCTTGAGTAAACTTAACTCAGTTATGTAGGCTCGAGTAGACATAACTGGGCTAACTTAATATAATAATATATTCCGGACGGTACTAATGACCCGACTTACAATGGAGGGAACTTCCTCATGACCATTAGTAAGTCTCCCGATAGGAACATCGGGGTACAAAGAAATACAAATGATTCTCTTGATAGGAACATCGGGGACCAATAAAATACATATAGAATATTCTTCAAAGTTACAATAATTCAACATTTAGCTCACCAAAGCTCTAATACCATGTAAATTTTCCTTGCACTAGGGATAAACACTACATTTGCACAAGTTTTTGGAACGCGGGTACTTTGGGTACGCGGACACGAGTATCCGATACGGCTAGAAGCTTCGCCCAAATTTGCAGGAAACGTAGGGTTGGGAGCGACAATAATATATTTTAATTTTTTAAAATATATTTAAAAAAAATAAAGTTAAAAAAAACTGATTAATTTCATAGCTTACTCTATTTTATCCTCTTAATCCTCTAGTAGTGTCATGAAATTCATTCTTTTTAAATTTGCTTAGTCCTCTAGGTCTACATTATACAAATCTCATTGTACAAGTTTGTAAAGGCAAGTTGCATATATGTGTACGAAGCACCAATAGCTTCATAAATCATAAGATTCAATATTTTTCTGATTCCTTGTTCCAACTCCATCTATATTTTTGCTCCTAGGAGTGCTTAGTCTTTGGGTGCCTTTGCATTTTTTATTGTGACTACTACTTACTTCTAATGTGAATGAACTTGATTGTTTTAAGTTCAGCTAACAAACTTTCAAATTTTTTAGAATCTTGAGTTTGATATGGTTTATGATCCTAAATTGCTATATCATTCAGTATGAATAACGTAAGCTAGCTATAATCATTTGATATATGAATTAAAGTTGTTCAATATCTTAGTATTGTAAAAAATCCATCTGTATTCACATAAGTACACTTGCAACATATATTTTGAGTGTGAATGGATCTAAACATTTAAGGGGTGTGGGCCCTCTTCTTTTTCCTTAAGAAAAAAAGCTGATTGTATTAATAAAAAACCACATACAAAAGTATGTATTGTTTCTGCTTCTCGCAGAGGTTACATCATGAAGATCACATCATTTCTAATGTTTTTGCTTCTTTTGTACATATCGGAACAAAAGAGAAAGTGCTGAGTTGTAAAGGTCTGTCTGCAAAATTTCTCCATGGGGGGCTTCCTGCCAGAAAAAGACTGAAAAGACAAGAAAAAAGCTGTAGCAGGTGTTGTCTATGACAAGAGCTATCTGTTTGCTGTGAGTGCCATGACAGAGACTGCTTGTTGTAGCCTCCTGTTTGGAAAAAACTGTAGGTGGTGCGCTATAAACTTCTTGCTTATACAAAAAAGCCTGTCCAATTTTGTAATTGAAATACAATATAACTTTCTATTGTGGCAGTTTCAAAAATGGCCTATGATAGTACTCAAAGACCTCTGTCTCCTTTTTTCTGTGATTTTCCATGTTCCCCATGCCCAGCTTATTCCTGCCTTTGAAAGTCTGTCCGCTTCCATGTTTTGCTCCCTGTAGACATGTTTGAGTGAAAGAGAATCAAAATTTGCAAGAAGTTTGCTAACTTCTTCAACAAGTGCATCTAGAGAGGTGTTTCTGCATCTCTGAGTTTTATTGATCCAGTTTATTACAATCAGTAAGTCACCAAATATTTGTAGATTTCGGCAGTATCTTTCAATTACAAGGCATAGTAGAAGCTTCAAAGCCATGAGTTCAACATAATTGTTTGTTCCAGATCCTAGCCCCATAGATATTTGAAAGTGATGGTGTTGGTTTAGGAAGAGAGTTGCTCCACCCCCACAGTTCGAGTCTTGAGAAGCACCATAAAAAAAAGCCCGAGGGGTATTTTTGTCCAGTTGTTCAGGAATGATGATTCTTGGATTGGGGCTGTTTTTTGTTTGGGGAAAGTAAGAAAGGATATCTAATCCTTGTCGGGCTACTTTTTCTAGAGAGTTGGCTTCTTCAAGGAAGATAACTTTATTTCTGGCTAGGAAAATTCACCACATGTGGAGAAGCGGAAGGGCTTTTATCTGAGTAGTTTGGGGTGAAGTTGACCAAATTTTCCATGCATCTTCCAATGTGGGGCCTTCCCATTTTGATCTGGAGGAGGTGAGATATTGTGACTGCTCCCATACTTGTTTGGAAAAATTACAGTTTAGGAATAGGTGATTTGTACTTTCCTCATTGTCTTTACAAAGACTACACCAACCGGGTCCTTCAATTTGTCTTCTTTGGAGATGGTCCTAGGTGGGGATTTTATTTGCAAGAGTGCACCAGGTGAAGATTCTTGCCTTTAATGGGAATTTGAGCTTCCAGATACCTGCCTGCCACCACTTCTGATCTTCCTGATAGTGATGTAAGCAGAGTTGTTGATAACTAGTTTTAGGTGTGTACTGCCCATGTTGTGCATGCTCCCATATCAGCTCATCTGCTTTGTCAGTGATCCGAATATGTGAGGAGTGCAGGGAAAGAATGTATTGATCCCATAGCCTACACCATTGATATGGTAGTTCTATATCCTGACTTTTCTTCCATCCTTGCTGCCAAAGAGTTATTGAGTTAGGATTTGTTATTTGATTCAGGTGAAAAAACCCTTTTTGGTGACTCAACTGTATTAGTTGTAATGGAAGTAAGTGATTTTGTGAGCATCCTGGCCATGGATCCGTGCCAATTCTGACTTTTGTACCATCCCCTATTTTCCAGACTAGCCCTCCTGAGATGAGTGGAAAAGCTTTGGATAAAGCTTTCCAAATGATTGAGCCATTTCAGAGACTTGTGTTGCCTATGTCTCTGATCCAATCCAGAAGGGGAGTCGGTGTTATGTATTTTTGGATGATGACTTCTGTCCACAAGCTTTGGGTTGAAATGAGCCACCATCCTGCTTTTGCAGCCAAGGCCTTTGCAAAGAAAAATATATTTTTTATTCCCCATCCTCCCAATGATTTTGGTTTTGCAATTTGGTCCCATTTTACCCAAGGGAGTACTTTTTGCTCTTTCTTTCCTGTCCATAGGAAAGTTGTGCAAATTCTCTTTGTCTTTTTTAGAATTGACTTGGGAATCCATGGCAGTGCCATCCAATATACTGGAATTGCTTCGAGGATTAATTTAATCAATACCAGCCTTCCGGCCCTTGAAAGGCATCTGTTGCACCAATTGTTCACTCTGGTTTCCAATTTTGATAGCAGCCAGTTCCAGTCTTCTTTCTTGTAACGGTTTGGTTTGAGCCTAAAGCCTGGGTATTTGATTCCATCATCCAAGTAAAACTGCTGGTATGGAAAAAACTCATGAAAAAACCTCAAGACTTCCTCTTCCAGATTGAGTGTTGTGATTGAAGATTTCTGGAGGTTTATTTGCATACTTGTAGCTCTACAGAACAGATTTAGGATTTCTGAGAGTCTTTCTGCTTCCCTGATTGATCCATTGCAGAAAATGAACAGAAGGTGTGTTATGCTCAGGTTTGTGGCAATCTTGATTACTTCGAAAAGGCCTCTCCTTTTTGCATCTATAAGTGCTCTACTTAGACCTTCTGCAACTAGTAAGAAAAGCAGAGGGGAAAGAGGGCAGCCCTGTCTTAAGCCTCTTTCAGAGTGGAAGAAGTGAGATGCTACTCCATTGATGAGAACTGCAGAGGCAGTTGTGATATGAGCAAAAATCCATTTGATAAGGGAATAATTGAAGCCCAGATGTGTGAGTAACAACCTTAGGTAGATCCAACTCTCTGTCGAAGACCTTGGAGAGATCAATTTTAAGAACAACCCCATTTTCTTTTTTAATCTTTGCACTGTGAAGGCCCTCCTGAGCAACCCCAATAGCTTCCTGTATTTGTCTGTCCTCAAGAAAGCCAAACTGTTCCTTTGAGATGAGTTTTGAGAGTACCTTCCTGAATCTTTGCGCAATTATCTTGGTGACTACCTTATAAGCGATGTTACATAGGGAGATAGGCCTGTAGTCGTCCAAGCTTTTTGGATTATCCTTTTTTGGAATTAGAGCTAGGAAGGTTGAGATCAGGGGGAGGTGGAAAACACCATTTACCCTTGTTTCTTCGACTAACTGCAAAAGGTCTGGGCCAATAGTATCATATCCAGCCAGGAAAAATTCCACTGGCCACCCGTCAGGTCCTGGACTTTTGTCCTTTTGAAAGCTGCTGAAGGTTGCTTTCAGTTCCTCCTCTGAAACCTCTTCCATTAACTCCAGATTATCTTCCTCACTGATGCTCTCTGGAAAATATTGTGATATCCGGATTACTTCAACAATGGTTGCTTGTTGATTTTCTTTGAAGATGTTTTCAAAACAAGCCTTCCCTGTTTCTGCTAGATCCTCAAAAGTTGTTGCTGTCTCATTGTTTTCTTTTTTTAACTCCCAGATGGTGTTTTGTTGTCTCTTGCCTTTTGCAAAAGCCTGGAAGAATTTTGTGTTATCATCACCACATTCCATCCATATTGCTCTGCTATTTAGCCTCAAAACCTCTTGTCATTCCTTTAGGATTTTATTTCTGGAGGCCTCCAAAGAATAGAGTTTCTCCCTGTCTTCCTGTGTGAGAAACTCCCCTCCATCTTTATTTTGGAGTAGTTTCAGCTCCTCCTCAGTTTGGGTGATTTCCTGATCTTCCTAAGCTTTCTTTTTTGCAAACCAGTCTTTGAGGAGTTTTTTGATTCTGAGTAGGTTTTGAGTAAAGTGGACAGAAACCCTTGTGCCATTTTCTGCTTGATAAGGCAACCAATTTGATTAAATGATTTGAAGTACTTCTTCATTTTTGAGCCAGGTTGAGCAAAGTTTGAAGGGGCTGGCTGGCTTCTTTGGTTGCTTCATGATTTCCAGACAAATGGGTAAGTGATTAGATTCTACTCCAGAATCTACCCATTGTTGAACATAAAGTTCCCGTCTAGTAGATCCTCGGATATTAGAAATATATCCAGCCGCTTTGTAATTCTTTTTTCTCCCACTTGCCTGTTTGTCCAGGTTGGTTTTAAAAACTGAGGATCTAGGTCTATCAGTTTTGACTCCATCAAGATGTTGTTGAAGTAAGGGGCTAAGGGGTCTACTCTCGCCTTTGGCCCCTAGATTTCATGAGCCCCTAAGGTAAAGTTTAGATCCCCTCCTATGATCAAATTCCTTTCTTTTATTAGCCTAGAGTTTCTGAAGGAGTCCCAAAATTTCGTTCTGTTGACATAAGGCCCATAAATGTTTAGGATTGTTAGGGTTAGGTTTGTCTCTGCCCAGCATACCTGAGCCCCTAACCCCAGGGAGGACCCCCAGGTGTTTGAGCATCGAATACAGGATTTTATTCATCCTAATGCTAATCCTCCTGAGTGTCCTCTTGCACTCTGTGCTGTGAAAGTGTAATGTGGTGCGATTGAGGTTAACAATTTTTCTACTTCCAATTCTGACCCCATGGTTTCTTGAAGAAGGATGACTTTTGGTGTTTGGACCGAGAGCATCCTCTTTAGGGCAAGTTTTTTCCGGGTGCTTGCCAGACCCCTACAATTGATGGAGAGGATTTTCATTCTGGAACCCCATCTGGGGCATGCATTGCTCTAAGTGCCCCAAAGAGAGTTTTTTGTTTTCCGCTTGCCTGATCCCTGAGGGCCTTCCTCTTCCCCTTCCTTTAGATGGGATGATGGGGTTTGCTCCAAGACCTTTCGGCGGGATTTTTTGTTTTATTGAAGCTGGTATATCTCTTGACCTGAGATGGAAGCGAATAGAGGTGGGGGAGCTAGAAGGGTTAGGTTTTGTGGGTGGCGGAGGGTCTGTCGAGGAAGGAGCCGAGAATGAAGGAGAAGGGGAGTGAGTTGGGGTTGGGGACATGAAGGTTTTGGTTGGTGAGGGGGAGATCAAATTTGTATTCTCATTTAATGATAAAACATGTAAATGTTTGCTTAGCGAAGTAGGATTCATACCCGATGAGGTCGGTGGATCAGTGTGTTGCTCCATCTGTCTTGCTATTTGAGATATCACAGCTTCTTCTGCAACTATGCCCTCGGCTTGATCCTGCAGTTGTCCTGGAATTTTTGAGACGTGTTGTTCCACTGTCAGGCCTTTATCCACCGTTGTGTCATTTGGTCTTGGTTCCTCTGCTCCCCGTTTGGACCATTTCTTCCTACCCAAAGTCGAGGGCATGCAATTTGCGCAGTTTTTTGCCAAATGTAGCGTTTCATGACACTTGTGGCATCTGAAGGGAAGCCCTTCATAATCCAACAACTGTTTTCTTGTTTTGGTTTCATAGATTAAATTATGTGATCCCAAAGACTGGTTCTAATATTCAAGGCGACCAATATTCTTGCTACCTTATTTTTGTTTGCTGATAGGAGAGGTTTGCCTCATTGAAGGTTCCTAGCGCCTGTCCAATGTCGCCGAGTGAGGCCGGGTTCCAAAATTCCCAAGGCAATCCCGGAAGCGGAACCCAGACTGGAATTGTGTCTAGCCTTTCTGTGTCCGCGTTGAAAAGTGGTGTCCATCTTTTCAACTGGAAAGGGGTTGTTCCATAGTTCCAAATTTTTCCAAGGACATAATTTGCATTCTCCTTACATTCAAAACGGAAGCCGTACCATCCTTTTGCTAATGGAGTGGTTTCAGGGCCCTTTCCTTGGAAACCCGCTCAATTTTTTCGGTCCCATTCGTCCATTTTTCCTTGCGAAGGGTTTCGGTCTCTTATTTTCCCCACTAGGGCCAACCCATCCATTTCTTTGGCTTCTGCCATGGATATATCGACTCCACAGACCAGGTTTATTGAACCTCTGGAGGGATTTAGGCAACGGTTTTTCTGTTTTTTGGTACCTGGTATGGTATCTTCCGAGCTTCTGTCCGTTGAGGCTGATTTTGCGCCTTCCCCTACCTTGCTTTGGTCTGGTGATAGCCCGGTTGAGGACCCTCTCTGCGGCCCAAGGCTTTGCACTTCAGGTTCCACTGCGGAGGAGGTCTGTTCGAGGAGAGAATCTATCTCCCTATGAAACTCGCTGTCCTGTTGTGTTTGACATGGTTGGAAAATTTTGCTGTGGGTGATTACTGCATCAGGGGTTTGCGGAGCTATACCAGAGGGGAAGAGAGTATATGGTGCTCCTCCTAAAGAAGGGTTTAACGGCCTTGCTGCGAAGTGCCCCAGCTCCCCTTCCTCAGCAAATGGCGGTGTGACCGAAACCCTAATTCCACTCGTAGTTGGCAGTCTCTCTAGCTTGTCCTGGACCGATGCCGGAGACGATATTCCGGTGATTTCTGGAGTCGAGAAAACTGATATCCCCTGCCACGGGTCCTCTATGTAGTCCACCATCTCATCTTCTGCAGGTAAGCCTCTACCAGAATCCATGCTGATCGAAACAGGATTTACCGCGAGATAAGAGATAAAATAAAAACCTCCTTCGCCCTTCGTTTTTCACCGATGCCCTCGTTTACGCCCTCCTCGTTCGCAGTGGAGCCCATGCGGGCTCCAACCTACTCCTCTTCCATAGACTGCCGGTCACAGGAGACTTTCCGCAAATTATCGTAGTGACCTTGTTTATCAGGTATGGGCCCTCTTTATTTATATAACCTTGAAAATAAAAATAATAGCATTATTGATATAATCAATAGAGATTTTTATTATTGGTGATTTCTTGACACAATAAACTTCAATCATTCAATTAATTTTCAGCACTTCTTATGATTTTGGCCTCCACATGGTCGGGAGCTTGTAGAAGCTTCCAATAAAAAGGGAGCAGCAAAAGCAAGTTCCCAAAAAACTCCCGAAAAGCTCCCAAGTTCCCAAGGAAGCTCCCATAAAAAAGGGGATGTTTTATACCAGCTCACATGCTCCCAGAGCGGAAAAACGCTGGGTACGGGTTGCCAAAATCCTAGGAGCGGTACCCGTGCAACTATGGAGCCTAAACAATGTATTCAAATTTGTACTAATAACCACACATGAATATCTTTTACAAGTATGCAGCAGGATATAAAGAACTGAGAAATAGATCACAACATCACTTCACAATATCGACACTATTATTTTGGGTATGGAAACCCCTTGAAAAACCCAAGATGGGAAAATTGGTGCAACAGTCAGATATAGATTTTGTTATGAGAAAATATGGAACTTTTACAACACTGCAAATTCACCCAAACCTGGCGAATGTAGTTACACGACATAATCACTGGGAAAACCCCTAGCTAAACCTCAACACCCTCCTGCAAGAGTGTACGTCCTAGCTGTATGACCGCACACGTGTGGATTCGTACGGTCATACGACTGTATGGCTGTTGTACGGAATCCGTACGGTTTGTATAATAGCTCTACAGAATTTGTATGGTATAGTACGACCTCCTTCTACAGTTCCTGCATGTCGATCTGTGCAGGCGTTGTCCTGCCTGTTAGCTCGGTGATCCTGCTTCTCGCTCTTCTGTCTTCCCAGCTAAATCCTTTGTCAGAATTTCTCTCCCTGTAAATATCTTGTCTCTGTTAGAATACAAGTGTGTGTGTGTGTGTTTTCTCAACCAATTGACCTTTCTTATATAACTTTAGGTAAAGCGAAAATCTTAATTTCACTTTAACTTAAAGTCAATAATTAATTAGATTACTTTAATTATTTTCCAAAGTAGACTTAGGAAAAATAATTAAATACAATTGGTTTCCTGTTTTAGAGTGTCCTGCATGCAATGAGACTTGTATGTAGCAAGACCTTCCTGTGTGTTGTTTGTATAGTTGTTAGAGTCAAAGGAGTTCTTTTGTGGCTGTCCAAGCCAAGCTTGAAGCACTTGGAGGCCTTGGGACGATGGAAAAATCCCTAGTTACCCATTGACTTGGTCAAGTGCCCCTAAGTTGTATCTTAGTCCCATTTGAGTCCATTATTGAGTTCCTTGATTCTGGTAGATATTTGGCTACTGGTCTTTGTGCTGCTTGCTATGCTTGTACTTGTTTTGGTCTCTTGATTGGTTGTTGGATGGATGATGTGGCTCATGTGTGTAAAGTCCTTGATGTTTTGATGGTGGAGCCCATTGCTTGCATTGGATGGTCTTGAGGTTGTTCAATTCTTGTGGGGTCCTTAAGCCCACAAGCTTAGATCTTGATCCTCTTGCATGTGGAGACTTGGGTCTTCAAACCCACACTTATGGTGGTATGTTGGAACCCCTTTTTATGGGGTCCTTGGTGTCCTTGCAAGTTTGGGTCTTGATCCCATATGGTGGATTGATGGCCCTTGGACGCTATATGGTCATTGGCATGTTGTAGCCTTGTGATCTTGGATATGAAACCCATAAGGTGTTGCAAACTAGTGGCGAGGTCTTTGCACCTCTCTTTTGGGGTGTTGGTACTCTTATGGCGATGAAGATATATAGTGGAAACATTGGATATGTTTTTAATGATATGGAGAGCTTGAACATGATGATGTTGAAGTCCTTGAATCCGTCTTGTATAATAATGATGATGTTGATATTTCTGAGAAAGTCTTCGTTCCCACTTGATTGGTGGTGTTGGGGCCTTGATACCCTTGATATGATGAGTATATGGTGGAGCCCTCCTCCTTGTTGATGTGAAGTCTGGGGATGTGAAGACCATTGAATTCCTCATGCCTTTGATGATGTCCATTGAAGCCTTTGACCTTGGAACTTATGCATAAGGTAACATGGTCTTTGGCACCTTTATGTGTGGAGTCTTGATCTCCTGTACAAATTGAAGAATTTAAGAATACTGGACCAAGCAATTGCAAATAATCCCATATAGGGAGATAGTCCTCGTCAATCCCTTTCCGTGGATATGTGGAGCGTCTCCTAACTCCTCATGGTTGAAGAGATTTTAATTTTTAAAGTTGTCAAAACAAATTTACCTCATCTTTTGGGTCAACCTACCAAACAAAAAACAATTACTTTAATTAATTATTAATTTGTTATTTACTTGTCGGCATAGTCAATTAAGAATTGAAATTTTGTGTATAGATAGAAGATCAAACATTTCATTTATTCATGAATCAAGTCTCTCTTTGGTATTTCAGAACTGTTGGAGAGAAGTGCGAAACTTTGTGGAGGAAAAATTTTTGGATTGAAGAGATTCACTAAAATTGACATAACTTTCTTGTATAGAACCAGAATTACAAATTTCTTGGCTTGTTGGAAAGCTTGTTGCGAGGGCTATGCGATGACATGATCTAGAGTTTATTTTGGTTTGTGTATTAGTTCTTCATCTTGTGATCTTCGAAAAGGTATGGTTCATGCTGTTGGGTTTCTCTTGTAGTGGCACCTATCTCTCATGGATATATTGGTATATCTCCTTGAAGTCATTGAATATGTTATGGAGGCTATAGTGATGGTTATCTTGGCATATATCTTGATGTGATCTTGATATAGATCTTGATGATTATCTTGGATATTGTTGGCATAAGGCCTGGCGTGGAGGATGGATACCTCTGAGGAGATAAGGTCAGGGAGAGAAGATGCTAGTTGTTTGAAGAGCCAGGAGGGTGTCCTAAGTGGCTATGTAGGGAGACGAATGTCTCGTAGCTGAAGCAGAGGACACTAGAGCACGCAAATAGGATATGGAGCCATGTGACCTAGTGGTCAACCCTTAGGATCCTTAGACACCAATCTGAGGTTAAAAACCCCAACAAAGGGCAGTCAGCAGTGCCATTAAGCCATAGTACTCCTAAAGGAGAAACCAAAGGGCCCAACCATGACCACCATAGCTCGATAACACCCCCCCCTAGTCGAAAAATTGGCTCTCTCTCCTTGGGGTACACCTGAAGGTGCACTGGGTACAAGTGTAACGTAACAGTATGGGAAATGAAGAAACACCGCTGCATGAAAAGCAAAAGCCTACGCAAAGCACAAAAGAAAAGCAAGGGCCTGAAGCAAAGGATGCCCCTACAATGCTCTCCTCAAAGCCTCCAAAGATCTCATCCTCAAGCTCACATGTGTGGGACAACTTGGTGATGAAGCTCCAACGTGTTGTAGCAATTGGAAAATGTGGTGAATGAAGGGTCTAGAAGCATCGCCAAGCTCCCACATGCCCATTGCCAATAGAGGGTGTCTCCATCATGAGAAAGGCGAACAACCTCATGTAGGTGCTAGGAAACAGCAAGTGCAAGTGTTTTCAAGTGTAGCGCTCCACCTAATAGCCAACAATATACCATAACAAGTGTCATAACAGGTGTAAATAAGTAAATGTCCAAGTGCTAAAGGTTAAACCGACATATAACTTAGGAAATGTGATCAAATATGACAATAATACATGAAATTATGTTACAGTTAGACTTTTCTAACAACTCAATGACTTAATTCGACTTTACTCATCCATTCTAATTTTGGTGTGATTCTATCAAGATCCTTATTACATGTGAGACCCCTAAGTTAAGCTGCATGGCCTAGATTCCTAAAGTGAGTGAGGGTAAATAAAATGGATATGATCTTAGGGAAATAAAGGGGTTTTGCCAATTGACCATCATAGCAACTAAGTGTGGTAGGTCTACTTTTAACTTTCAAGAGTTGGGGTTTAATATGTTTCTTCCACATTTGTGCCTTTGAAAGAAGTGTTGTTATGGGTCATTGATCCTTGCGCTTTTTGTTTCTATCCCTTTCCTTTTTCATTCTTTGATATTTCATTTATTTTCATTTCTTAGCCCTTTCATTGGCTTTGTCTGTTTTGCTTTAGATTTGGCTTTGATAACCTGGGACAAGGGAAACTGACTTTTGGCAAGGGGGGTATCTCCCCTAATTTTCCTTTAGCTTTAATTCAGTCATTCATACTAGGGCATAGTTATGAGACCTTAGGTTGTTACTTATGATAGATCATTTACAAAGGGAAAGTGAAGGGGATGGATGAATTGGCTAGCGGGAGGAAAGATGACTAGGCAAAATGTTATGAAATGGACGAATTCACTTAATCTAGTTCAATAGGGTAGAAATGAACCTTCGGACTAACACACTTCTATGGCAGAGCACACAAAAATGACATGAATAATTGTTTAAAATGTTATGAATTACTATATGAGCATAAATGTAACACCCCATGCAAACATATCGTCATACAAGAAAACATTGTAAGTGTATATGAGGGTTTAGAGATATCACATCACAAAAAATATGATATTGATCTCTGGCTAGGCACATCCAAGGCATATGGACCAACTGACCATGCTGAAAGACCTCTGACCAATGATCTATGGGGAAACCACTGATCTCATCTTAGGCACAAATGTTTGTGAAATGTTGACAAACCACCGATCTCATCTTAGGCACAAATGTATGTGAAATGATCACAAACCACATCTGATCAAAATATTATCCCTTACTGAAAAAGGGGTAACACACTCCTTCATAGAATTTGCTGCTTTTCTAATTACGAAATCCAAGCCTGCTGGAAATAGTGCAGTACAGCACTCTCTTTCCTCATAACTTGTTGTATACTTACCATGCATACGTCAAATCCCTAAACAGCAAGTCAAACAGCCTCATTGAGGTGCACTTGCTCTAAGGTAACTGTTGTTTTCCTTTAAAAACCACAGAAACTTGCTGACAAACACCTTGATTAGAGAGCTGATCCTTCAGGCATATTGCTGATTTCAAATGATACTAGCAGCCCATAGAATTCTCTGAAAAGGAAAGGTTGTATTCATGGTAAATTAGGCCAAGGGAAGAGGGCACACTTCTCAAGATAGACAACTCAAATAAATTACATGCAAAGCATTGTAATGAAGGATTTAAGACACGTTCTTGCTGAAATAGGAGAATGAATTGTGTACAGAAATACCAAGGGATGAAGTGTTAGAATAATAGCATGTATCTCCTCTAAGCAAGATTCCCCCCCATCCTTGGAACTTGGGAATTTGTGGTCATAGGCATATTGCATGCAAGACCGCTTTTTAGGCAAGTGACCCGTTATGCATACAGCTTTCCTTTTTTTTATGATTTCCCATCTTGAATTTTCCCAAAAACAACATGCATTCTTGGAGATTAATGCGCCCTCTTCTGGATGAGGTCATACTGCCACATGATAAGTAGACACTGTCTAATGGGCACTCTAATATCTCTATAAATAGCTGCCACAGGTCCACATTTGTTGAAACTGCCACTTTCTCAGCTATGATATCAAACTATACATCATCCATCCAAAACCAGGAATTAAAAAAAAATGCAAAACTACACACCGGAATCAAGACAATGTCAAAAGTAGCAGTTTCATCTCCAAAAAAAGGTGTTGGAATATGAAGATAACTGCTACGGAACACTTACTATAAATAGCGTGTCTAAAATAGACATAAAAAATAGCAACTGCTCACATGACACTGAAAATACTAAATAGCCTCATTAGATTCATCTTCCTGCAAGCAATGCTGATATGTGATTTGTTTCGACATGCAAACCCTGTATCCCTAATTGTTAAAAGTAGCACCTTCATAAAATACTTTGCTTGTTACAGAAACGGGGCTCAATGGTATCGTGAGATTGCAAGGACAAAAATTATGCAACTCTCTGCCATGCGGGTATCGGAACTTTGGATCCTAAAATATAGGACAGTTGCTAAAATTAATAAGTCTTCAGAATCTGATGAAACTCAAAATGTAGAAGGCGCTGAACCATGTGAAACCCTGGATGTACCTGTAAATGCACCAGCATGATGAAATCAAGTAGAGCTTAATCCTCTAGTTGTGCATGCATTCTGGGGGTTAACAAGTATGGAAACGCCATTTGTAGAGATTCGTCTTCATATCATTTCATGCTCTTCTGCCTTTATCTGGAAACTGCATAATTTGATTCATTTCAAGCTCATTGACATGCAAAACGTAGTGCAGATTCAAAATTGTGGGAGAAACAAATAAGGCTACCAGGCACAGTAAAGGTAAATATAGCTAATGCAGGATGGTAGTCAAGCCATTGATAAAAAATAAAAGGATCTATTGATTGTGTATTAAATGAAGCAGCTTCTAGAGTTTTACAAATTTCTTGTTGGATATAATTTCACTTTGCATTATCAGGCATTTTTAATGTCTGACGATGGCAAACAATTTCACGATTTATAGCTAATGCAGGATGCTAGTCAAGCCATTGATAAAAAATAAAAGGATCTATTGATTGTGTATTAAATGAAGCAGCGTCTAGAGTTTTACAAATTTCTTGTTGGATATAATTTCACTTTGCATTATCAGGCATTTTTAATGTCTGATGATGGCAAACAATTTCACGATTTATAAAACATAATGGCAGTATTTCAGTAGTATAAATGGTAGACCAGACTGCAATATTCTTCTTCGTTGTGTTGTGATCAGATTTGGTGATGTTGGTTGTTACTATCATTGCTCAATGTTTAATTATAATAATACAGGAAAATAAACATTCAGATGAGACAGAAGGGCTTTCAAGAGAAGAATTAGGTCGACTTGTGGCTTCTCGTTGGACAGGTGAAGAAGTAGGGCAGCAAGAGAAAGACAGTACACATAAACATGATGCAAAGATGGATCCCGAAGAAAGCCAGAAGCATGATGAGTATGATGACTATTCTGATGAAGATGATGAAGTAGAAAACAGGAATGAGGAAGAGGAAGAATACTATGGATCAGAAAGAAAAACCGATGAGGAGGATGAAGAAGATGTTGAGCACAATGAAAGCAGCCAGGATTACTTGGAGTCAATAGATACTCCAGGTCTGTATGAGTAATGTTTTCAATACATTTCCTTCTGATGCAATCACATTCTTGTTGAAATATTGGCTCTATCTGAATGCAATAAATTTTGTTAATCACTCTCAAAATGGACTTAATATGCGTGCATTTATTATTTATGTAGAAAGGTAAAGTATATAGGTGGAAGGGCTTTATCATAATGTATTTTAAATTTCAAATGGTTGATATGGGTCTTTATTGAATGGATTTGTGCCTCTGTTGTAAATTGATTTCATTTGCCTATAGAACTGACAATATGCAGGTGGCTATATATATGCCAATTTCCAGACTTACTTTTGTATCCTCATGAGTTTTTTCTTGTTTGAGTTTTAAGGTCTGTCAACTTCTACTGGCCTATCATGGTGGGGTAAACTTCAGCAAGGTTTTCAATCCATTCTGAGAGCAGTTAAGCTATCAAGGGTTCAAGTTGACATGTCAGGTATACTGAAGTTGCACATACACATACACAGAATAGAGTACTTGTAGAAATTGAAATTGAAATGATAAATTGTATTAATATCCACTAAAGACCTAAATAGTTCAAACTTCAGAGCGACTAGTGACTACATTCAACAATAATAACCAAGCAAAAAATGGGTGTAAAAGATACCTGTAAAATGGAAATGAAATTAAAAATAAGTATAAGAGCAGCGTGAGATCATGACATAAACATAGGCATACAAGCAGGTAAAATCCCAAGATGGAAACCCTAGAAAATGCAGGAGAGTCAATAAATAAACATAGCCCAAACAAAGATGTAGTTGTCACAATGTCAGGAGGGAGTTAGCCGTGCTCATTATCCAAATCATTATTGCAGAGAGAGGATAAATTTGATATTAATCGATGTGTAAAATTCAATACATAATGACTTCTTGGAATTTGATATTTTTTTTGACTATGTATTTTGTTCGAAGCCATAATTTGGCAATATTTAATCCTCAAGAAAGGTCAATTAAAGGAGGACCATGATGATTCTGGTAGTCATGTGTGTAATTGATGTAGTCACCAATGCAAATGGAATTTTGTCATGGAAGTATAGTCAGTGAAGCCATTATCATGTTTAACATCCAAACTATTATCGTATCTTGTCACAGATGATAATGTCATGGAATTTCCTACCAACAGATGTAGTGATAGGTATGTAGTGGAGTACATGGTAGCAACATAGGAGAAGATAAAGTGAACTTCATATGAAGCAAGTAGAATTTCATATCCCATTTGGAATTCAGTAGACTTAACAATTTTTTGTTTAACGTTTTAGGGTTGGTGGGATTGCAATGTTTGAAGACTGGATTCTATGATGTGTGAGGGTATGGGATTTTGAGATTTAATCAAGAGCACCATGCCCTCTAGGTTAGTTTTTCCTCTAATTCCAGATCTGATTTACACATTCAATTATTTTTATCCCTAACAATCATAAACTATTGAAATAATAATTGTAAGCACACTAGAATATTAACTCATATGCAGCCGAAATATACACAGAAAATGATCAGATTTGACACAAGTAATTACCTTGGAAATCCCATCCTGGGAAAACTAGAAAAGTGTGATCCTTAAATATTTGACAGAGAGAATAAACTCATAAATTTACAACTGAACTTACAATCTATTCAACAAGATAATGGCAAATCGACCTTCACAGGAAAATCACTTTCCTCAATGAAAACGTAGTTCACTAACGCACTCCAAGTAAATTGCCCTAGCTCTATCTTACAACCTGTACAGTCTGCAGAGTACGACCTACTCTCAACAGAAAATCAGGCTATATAGATTTCCATATCGTACAGTATGTGTACAATTCATACACCCCGTGTAAGATTCGTACACCCTGAAGGCTGTATGATTTTTCTTTGCCTGCACTGTACGATTCCTATCCGTGCTATATGGCTCCCTCTCGATCTTCGTATGAACGCTCTTGGCCTTCTCTCTCTACTAGTTGATCCTTTTCTTGAAAAGATGAACTAATCTTCTCCTTGCTGCAAACTGTATCTCTCTCTTTCAGTCAAATTCTCACACTTTTCAAACTTGGGTTAATCACTAACTCAAGACATCCAGCTTGTGGTTCTCACAATATCAAGACTTCTTTGTCTCCACTTGCTTCATTTGATAATAACCCCTTTCTCAAGAGAAAGAGCACTCTAGATATTAAGAAATTGTGAAATGCCTCTCCTTAGATCTCCTTTTATAACTTTACGATAAGCAAATACCATGGGCTCAATACCATGAGTCCTACAATACCATGGGCTTTATTATCGACTATTTTGTATAATAGTTGAACCTTCCGTTGAGCCTCCAGTTGATGAACACGATCCATGTTCATATCCAGTGTTTCAAAGGTTCAAATTTTCATGCCTAGCCAATTTTGGCTAGTCATTTTTAGTTTTGTACTGAAATGACCATGCCCCATGGGGTTATTGTAATAAAGTGTGCTACTAGGGCTTTTGCGTGGTTCGGTCTCCTGAGACTTAATTTTCAACCAAGGTATTCCAGGGAGTTTTTTCCCTTGTCGATTATTTTTTGCCTTTAGATGATTAATAATCGATGAGTTTTTCTCCCACTTCCTCCAAAGCTGGAATGCCCGATTTTGAAATTTGGGTCTTGGGGGGTTATTACTAATTAGAGTCCAACTGATGAACATGAACCTACAAGACACTATTTGCATGTTCTATGGTCATTTCCCAAGTCCTAGGGTGCATTAAAACATTGTTTGAAATTTTTTTCCTAGACGTGTTGGAATTTTTAATTTTTAATTTTTGACTATAGAGAAATAATTAAAATTTTCAATTAATTAAACCATTTTTACTATGGTTTAATTGAAAATTTTCAAATTGTAATAGTTAAGTGGTCCGGGGGTGTTTTTTGACAAATAAAGAATTGTTTTCTAAGCCAAAACACTCATTTACCCCCTAGACATACTTATCCTAAGTTTTGGATGATTATTTTTCTCTCAATTAAATATTTCCTCAAAATTAATAAATGAGGGATATTTAATAAGAATAATCATTATTTTATTAAATGGAGAAAATCAAAATATCTCCAAAAAAGACCAAATTGAATTTAATAAAGGGCTAATTAGCCCGACACAGAGCATTTAAGATGATTCTAGTCATCATAAATAAGTTTTGAGTCAGTATCAGAGTGCAACAGTCAACTCCCTCTTGAGATTTGTGCCTCCTTCCTCATGTGGGCGAATTCCTCTTGGTGGAGGTTTGTGGTTGGTTGGGTGATAAGACCGAGGAGGATTGAGGCCACCGCAACCCCCCTCATTACTTCGCAACTCAGTTACAACTCAGTTAGACATCAGTTCAACTCCGAATCAGTTGCCAGAGCTTCAGTCTCCTTAGAGTTGCGCCCTCCTTCCTCATCCTTACGCTAGGGTTGGGTAGCTTCTCTCTTGTTGTTATAAAAGCGGGTCTCTTGCTCCATTTATTACATGGAGAATTTGCAAGAGAACTCTGCCCAAATTGTAATGCTTATTTGTTTAATGGAATAAAAGCGACTTTGGAGGTCCATGCATAGGTTCTTGGTGTTCTTGATTTTCATCTTGTGTGAGGTGATACCTCTCTTAACCTTACTCTCTTTCTTTTGCAAATTATATGGTCATTTCTAGCTTAGGAAGGCTATCAATCTAGCACAATAGGTCAGCCATTTATCGTTTTAAGTTGGTTATCTATGCAAGATCTATTGAATACCAATGTTTTTTGGATATTTACTTGATTGAGTATTCTAGCATTTGATCTTGTTTATTGTTGTTTGAGAGTTGTGTTTCAGGGATCATCGAAGGTGGAGAAAGGGTTGAAGCTCAACCATTTCATCATAAACAAGAGTTTTTTATCTAGCACTTTCATTGTGCAGGACCTACAAGGCATTTACATCCAAGTCGAGAAACACAGCCAAAAAGGGCTCTCTTCTCATCCTTCACAAATCAAATTTAAAAATCTTCCTTGGTTACGAGATCTACCCTCTTCTCTCTTGTTTTTGATGCCCTTTTCCTTCCTCATTGTCTGATCTTTTTGCTTCCTCTTTCTCCCTTGTTCGCTTCCCACCTCTTCCTTACTCTTTCTCATTTTTTTTATCTCGCTTTTGTTCCTCTCTTTTTCCTCATTGTTTTACCTCTTTTCAACCCTCTTTCTTCACCTTTTTGTAGCCCATTTGCTCCTTTGTTTGCTGCCCTCTTTCTTCACTTTTTGGTAGCCCCTTTTCTCCTTTGTTTGCTGCCCCAATTCTTCATATTTTGCAGCCACTTTTCTCCTCTGTTCGCTGCCCCATTTTTTCATTTTTTGCAGCCTCTTCTCTCTTGCTGTGGCTGCCTTCTTTTGGACTGTTTGTTGCCTTTTCTTTCTCTTTTTTACAGCCCTCTTTTGCTCCCTTTTGCTCCACTTTACCCTCTTCCTGTTTCCTCTTTTGCATGTAAATTTTTCATCTAGTTTTATTTCAAAAAAGATATAAAAAACTTGCATTAAAAATTGTTTTGCATATAGATTGGCTTCATCTTTTACATCTAGATTTACATTGATTTCACTAATGAATAATGGGTGTGTTATCACCCGCCTTGTAGTTGCCTGTGTGAGGTGGATCCACGATGGATGGTAGAGGGGCAAGCAACTAAGGGGTGGAACCACGACTGCCTAGAATCCCAAATGGATGGTTGTCACGCCAATCAAGGTAGCCTTCACTTTATGTTATCCTAGTCCAAGACAACAATGGGGGAGACCCAGATTAGCTTCCGACAGGAGAGATTGGACCTAGACACCAGAAGAAAATCAGATGGGGCTTCAAGGTACTTAAGGTGCAAGGTAAATTAAAACCCTAGCTCTAGGGTTAAGGTACTAGCAACTGATGGAGATGACCACTGTCTTGGGAAACATAACTGTGACAAGGTGAGTAAGAACAGAGTTGGGACTGCCTAGTACCAAGGGGACAATCTCAGTGAAAGATAGGTGACTTGAGTTATCAGTAGGTGTTGACAAAATGAATAGGAGCGAGGTCAAGTTGGGGCTAGCGCTAGCTAGGAGATTAGTGCTTTGTATGCATTGGGCAATGGAGTCAGCAATAAGACAATGTTTCAGGAAACCCACTTGGGAAACACCTTGATTTATGAACCCAGAAAGCAATTGGTCCGGAAAAACCAAGGTATAGGAAAACTAGCTCAGTAGATGGCTAGCGCTAGGGCCTAGGAAGACAAATCTGAAGTTCTAGGGGGTACCGGAAGGCTGATGGCTCAACGTTGAGGATGAGAAGAGATCAGGAAGACCTAATCTACAAGCCCAAATCAGGAAAACAGCAGAAAAAACAGATCTAGAAAAGTCAAAATTTGATGATGGGGCTAGGAGACTGAAAATTGATTTTTTCAGATCTAGGGCAAACCAGGAGGAACCAGCTCAGCGTTGAGGGTGTTTTGGGATGCTTGGGACCCGATCTATTAGCCTATCATGTCAAATTTCAAAAAAACCTACTTTCGGAAAAGGCGAATTTTCAGTGAGGGTAATAGGGTAGTTTCAGTCTATTTTTCAGATCTCGGTCAAACTGTTGAGCCTCTTGACAGCGTTGGGGTTGATTTGGACTGCCCAAAACCCGATCTATCCGTCTGTGAAGTCAGAAATAAAAAAAACTCAAAACCCTAGCAAGTCAATTTTTTCAGTGGGGGGTTATGCAGTTAACTGCTGAAAAATCAGATCTAGGTCAATCTATGAGGAGTTTGACCAGCGTTCCAGTTGATTTAGTTAGGGGGAGGCCCGATCAATGAAACCCAGAAATGGTTTGGCAAAAGATCGGACGGTTCCCTGATTATTTGATTTTTTAGGTTTTTATGGTTTAGGAGTTTTCAGAAAAATAGTTAAATTTCAGCAAGGTACAATGGAATAAGACCAGAAAAGAAGAACTTACCTGTGGATCTTACCTAGATAAACTTGTAGAAGTCTGTAACAGTGACGATCCTAGCTATCCTGATCAATCTTGGAAGGTCCTCGTGATTTCTATGGCATATGCAGGCTCCAAGCCATCAAAGTGCCCCCTATCCTGCATGAGCAAACGTCAACCATATCAGATTTGCACATACAAAATAAAGAAACTGAATGCTACAAGACAGTAAAATGAAGTAATCATAGATCGCAATGAAACTAATGAAAACCCCCTGATCCAAGACGAAGAGAACCGAGCGAGTTGAGGTCCCCCTACAAAAACGCTCTAGCCAAAACGCCCTCATGTAGACAAAACAATGATATCCACAAAAAATAGATCTCACGAGAATTTCCACGATGCTAGTGCGCTGAAGACAAGCTAATCACCATTTGAGCACATTAGATGCAAAGCAAATCCAGAAAAATTTCCACAGAAAAAGTCTTTCTATTATTCAGATCCAAGAGCCAAAGACC
>LPNX011046989.1:351756-396140 GCA_001517045.1 Pseudotsuga menziesii
GTTGGAGAAAGTGTGGAGGACATCACTCTCATCATCATGACTCATCCCATGTCATTTCCTTGCCTCAATAGCCCAAATCGATTTCTTCAGTAGCCATTTAATCATTTTTTTAATCTCCCTCGGGAAATGTGATCCTGCCAAGACAACCTCCTAGGGTGCTTGCGTTGTCAAACTGAGCCCACCAGGCTCTCTGGGATGGGGGTACAATGGTACAAACAAGTGGCTGCACCCCCCTATGCCCATACAACGCCCTAGGAGATCCAACTGAAACATCTCTCTGCTCAAAAATATCAATCTATGAAGAAAAACTGCGTCAGAAAGGCAGAATGAGCCTGATCACATCTATAAGTGCCCGGAACTGGAAATAAACTGTCTCATTAGACTCAAAGAGTCCAAATCCATATAAGGTGTATACTCATACCCCTCATAGGTCTCTATCTGATCATCAATCATATCCAATAAACAATATAACCATTTGTGAATAATCAGACACCAATAATAACTCAGACTAATCCATCCGCTGCAAGTGTTAAAAGGTTAAGTCATGTGCTCTACAACTCATTCAAGTAACAATCACAACAAGTAGCATTCATTTCACTGGCGGTACATCAACCAATACATATATAAGGCTTTATTTATTATTACTCAAACTTAGACTTTCAAGACTATACTCACTTCATAGCTGTAGTTATTTTGCTAGTGAAGGATGAAAGGTGGAAATGACAAGGCTAAGGCAAAGGATGACTTCCTACTCAACATCATGACACTTTGGACAAGGAAAGGGAAAACTCACTATAACCAATGCTGGACAAACAACAACACAAGGAATGGCAGTGCCTCACAGATGGGTGAGTTGTTTAGAGAGTGCTTATTCAACTTAGGCATCATGTCTACATCAAATTTGATCCAAGTTCATTAGGATCACATTTTATTTCATGGCCTTTTTGGCCTATATGACCCTTTTGGGACTTCACCAGTGCTTAAAAGCACAGCTAATCGCAGCTTTCATCCGGGACATTTATTTTAATAAGGTCAACAATTTTTGGATATAGCACAATTTTAACCATTGCTTTTTAGACCTTTTCTTATACTCTTCAAGGAGTATTTTAGCATTTCATTGCTCTTGCCCTTTTTACATATGTTAAGAAACACAGTTTTACAATTTTCATTTTCCAAGGGCGCATATTCAATATTTCAATACAAGTAGTACATGAGCTTTCAGTTTTAGCCAACAACATCTCAAGTGACTAGGGGGAATTCTGCATAGTCCCAAACATCGGGACAACCAACCAAAATGATTTAGGCATACTATCCAACTTACCAAAGGCAAGTTTTGTCACCAACTCAGAGCCGAGACACAGTATAAACAGGGAGGCTTGTCCAACAAAAGTTCTAGTGGAGAAAAAGGTTCTCCATGCCATAAGTCAAGAAGTCAGTCGGGTTGAAAACTAAAATGGAAGGTAATGGATGGGTGAAGACAGTGGATGATGGAGCCAACACTAGCAAGCCAAAACAATGGTGGGAATGACTACCTCTGTTCTCCCTAAGGAGGGTAAAACCAACGAGTATAGATCAAGAACTTCCAAGTCTAAGTAGGTACATCAATACATAGTACAATATACAACCAAGTCCATATAAATATGACCGCCAGATCATAATACCACAAGTCAATACATGCCACAAGAATCAATATAAGAGCAATAATAACCATAACACAATATAAAATGCTGAGTCATAACCATGCAATATAATCCATCTGAAACACCATCTATCTAATGAGAAAGTACTGATATAACACTGGGCATCCATGACTGCTCTGAAATGACATAAATGGCTACATCGGTCCTCAAATCTGAGTGTCCTGAGACTCAGTTCTGATATGGGAGAGTTCCATAGTCCACAAATATAATCATGATCCATAAAAAATGTTCATCTCAGCATCTCATATGTAAGAGATCTGGCTGAAAAATGTACTATGTCTGAATAATAGAATATGGTAGCTTGGGCTAATAACTAACTCAAGACATCCAACTTGAGATTCTCACAATCTCAAGACTTCATTGTCTTCTAGATCTCTCTCTTGCTTCACTTCAGAATAACCCCTTTCTCAAGAGCAAGAGCACTCTAGATCTTAAGAATGTGTCAAATGCATCTCCTTAGATCTCTTTTTATAAATTTACAATAAGCAAATACCATGGGCCCTCCAATACCATGAGCTCAATAAAAGGGCTTTAGAAAATAAAGTTAATGTCTACATGCTAGACGCATCACCAATGTAGAAGTATTTGTTCGAGCTACAAAAACTAACACCCTATGTACCCCACTGTTGATGTTATTCACTGTTGAACTCATCTTTCATGTCACGAACTTAGTTAAAAAGTACCCTCCACTCAAGCCAAAACCATCGATTAGACATGGTAAACTTTCTACCTTATTTTAATGCTTTCTTAGCTAATTCCATCAACATTGTAGGGTGTTGACCTGAGCAATAACAAGGTGAATAGAGCCAAAACCATCGATTAGACATGGTAAACTTTCTACCTTATTTTAATGCTTTCTTAGCTAATTCCATCAACATTGTAGGGTGTTGACCTGAGCAATAACAAGGTGAATAGACTTGGATCCACAAGTAGCACCAAGCACTAGTATTGATTTCCCTAGGATCGAGTCAAAGGCCAAAGGAGGAGATAGAGGGTGCTGTTGATGACGAGGATCCCAATAGAAGGGGTATGATGATATGTAATTTTATGTTGTAGCATCATGTTTTTTGGACTCTGGAGGCCATTTAGAACATTGTTGTAATTGTATTTTGTTTCAACTATGTATTGCACTTAGTGTCGGTTTTCTATTTTAAACTTTGCATGTTTGGTGTTTAATGGTTTGTATAAATTTAGTTTGCATGAGGGAGGCTGGACATTGAAAGACCTATTATGGAGGAGGCACGTGAGTGATTGCTTGAGGAGTAGGGGCAAAGGGCAGGGGAGGATGACCCACAACTATTAGTGGGGGAGGAAGAAAGTAAGAATAAGGACGCTGATGCACAAGCCTCAACACTAACTTCTACATAGAGATAGACACTCACAATGCCGATTTTTTTAACAATAATTGAAATTGAAGGAGAAATTCACTATCTCCCGTTGAGCCGAGGATTGGAAATCGAGTGTTACCAATGCCATTGGTGTATGCATTGTTGAGTGGGGATTGATTCACTAATGCCGTTGGGAATAAGAGGATTTTTTTTGAAATGGGCTTGGTGTTTAAACAAGGAGGGCCCTTCCCTCAACTTGCAATGGCCTCCTTGAACTCTGCAACAATCCACATAAACTAAAAACGCTCGAAATATCATCTTGAATCAATAATAGTTCAATGGGAAGGAGAAACTTAATATTTATTTTGGTTATAGCATGCAGGTTCAAATCAATGAAGAGCTAAGTCACCTGACACGAGGACACGGGACATGAAGGACACAACGATTCGAGTGTCCGACACGGACACAGTGACCCCTAGAATCAGGACACGTAGGACATGTATGATGTTATATATATATATAGTAAATTATATATATTTAAAATATAGACATATAGATCCAATTTTTTACAAAGATTCAATAGAAATAAGAATCAATGCACATTTAAGATTAGTAATTAGTATCACACATTTACAAATCAAATCAGTAATCACAATGAGATTATGAGACACAGAGATAATTCATGATACAATACACTTATGATAGTCATAGATCAAGATGCCAATACGCAGGAGTCAGAACCATATTTCTCATTAAGTCATCAAAATCAAAATGTAGTACAAAGATGTCGGAATGCCACTGACAAACGCCAAATAGACCAATAGTAATAGTAAATACAAAAAGGGGTAGATCAAGATGGAAGAATGAAGAATCTCATCTATTGATAGTCCTCCTCCATGCATGAATCAACAAACTCATCACTGCTCTCTTCTTCCTCCTCCTCTCTGCCCATCTGAGGAAAATGTGTCCTGTTTTCAGGACACGTCCTGACAGAGGCAGGACATGCGTGTCCGGAATCAGGACACGCTGAAACGACGTGTCCGACATGCTCTGTCAGCGTGTAATGTATCACTTGATAGTGGTTAAATATATTTTATATCATTTTTTTCATATTTATTGGGCAATGTGTTTATTTGATGTTGTTTTTGCTTTAGATGTTTAAAAAATTGAAAACAAATAAATATTTCTATATTTTTAAAGTTTTCTGATATTTTCTGATATTTTTTGCTAATGTTGTCGATAGGATTCTTTCATGACATGGCAATATCTTCGCTGACACGATGTTTGCAACATTGTTGTAATTTACTATGCTTTAGTGATTGTGGGTAAAGCATGTAGCTCCACCCAAATTTTCCCTTGTTTCTATATCATTGCTAATTACATGATTGTGAGTTCTTCCCCGAAACATGTTGACTCCCTACCTCCATCAATTGATTTTCTTCTCTTGATATCTTCATCCTCTACCAGCCAGAGCAGGTGTTACTCTCTATGTAATGTGCATACTGTGGGTTTCTCGTTTCACCATTTAAATGGCCCATCAACAACACGTTTTCCTTATCCTTGAGTTCATTATAGGTCTCTGATGATCGTGTCAAATTTCTTTATAAAAATGCTTTGGTTAAAGGTGTCTTTTATGAAGCAAGCAATTCCACTACGCCCCCTTTTGCTTCATTGATTTGCCAATTACTGCATCCAAGTATGTCTAGGATTCTACACCCATCATGTTCATGGGTTTCTACTAAAATGATCATGTCCCAAGTTCCAACCTTCAGCTATCAGCCTTACTCTGTGACCTTTCCTCTACGAGTATCCTCTATAGTTCCACAACATGATTCTGAGTCTACCTTGGGTCACAGAGGCTTCCTATTTCCTTGTTGCGCTTTGAAATGTTTCCAACTTGGCTTGCCCATTCAAGGGTAGTGACCATGTGTAAAATGACAATACATTATGGTGTCTCACGAGAGAGACCTAATAGAAACTAACGTATTTATAAAGTGAGATGTGACTCAATTAACAATTAACTTATTAAGCCACTTTACTTTAGTAACTATTCATAACATTAAAATCTTAAGCGTTGTAATAATATATGATTCTGAGTCTACCTTTTCTCACGGGGGACATGCCTCCACAGTTCCACAACATGATTCTGCGTCTATCTTGGGTCACAGGGGCCATGTCTCTACAGTTTCACAACATGATTTCACTTCTATCTTGGGTCACAGGGGCCATGCCTTCCTATTTCCTTGCTGTGCTTTGAAATTCTTCCACCTTGGCTTGCCCATTTAAGAGTATTGACTATGTGTAAAATGGCAATACATTATGGTGTCTCACGAGAGATGTAATAGAAAACTAACGTATTTATAAAGTGGCATGTGACTTAATTACAATTTAAGCTGTTTTACTCTAGTAATTATTCACAACTTTAAAGTCTTTAGCTATGTAATAATACATGATATAAACATTAGACTATGCTATATCTCTCAAGATATAGCATGTTGTGTACTTGGATGTATTTGTGTGTGATGAGGATGTTGATATTGTGGACACATTTAAGAGCACATTTGGTATAATAATCAAGGTTTCATTGGATGTTTGTTTAAATTATTGCAGACCCTGCTCGTGTTCAGAAGGATTACAATGATTTAAGTCGTAAACTATCAAAAATGCAATCTCGAATTTCAACACTGGAAAACAAGTTGAAGCAAGATTATGGTGAGGTTCTGTTTGGGTCACTTTTGACCTTGGGGGCTTTACGTGCTTGCTAGTTTGCTTGTATCATGCAAAAACTACATTGAAATACTTCTGACATTTTGTTGAATGTTTAGGAAATGAAGGCGAGTTCTATTCATTTTATGATCAGTGTTTTGAGCATAAAGAAAACAAGTATGACTTCTCTCTTTTGAAGTGATTCCTATGGGCATATGCTGTTGAAAGGTGTCATATGCTCCTTATGTTTTGTATACATCTATTTCAAGTAAATTTTTAATTGTGATGATTTGCTTTCAGATATATTTACAAAATATGTCCATACAAACAGGCATCTCAGGTGGAAGGCCATAGCACTACCAGTCTAGGGTAACTCATGATCCCTCTCTGTTGGTTAATAACTTAATATGGTTATACATGTTTCTATTTTTTTCTGTTGCATTTACCTTGTTAAAGACAAAATATGTTTTTTCATTAGATAGTTTCATGAATAAATAAGTTCGTTTTATATACGAATAATAATTGTTATTATCATTGTTGTATTATGCTTTAGGTATCTACAAAAGTGTCCTATAGGATCTTAAAATTATTGTTATTTAGCTGAGTAAATGTTTTGCAATGCAAGTTAAAAGGCTGTGCAATTAAAGTTCCTAACATTAGTTCATAACTCTATGCCATAAATGCCTTTTATATCTGAGTCAGATCAACTGGGTCAATGTGTTTCAGTTTTTTGAGATAACTAGTCGGAACTGGCTTAATTGATGACTAGGCTAATTAGCTGACTCGAAAGAATTCAACGATGACTTGACCAATTCACTTTCATGCATACATGTCAGCCTACTGTTGGGGCCCAAGCAATAAAACCCCTGAAAGTATAAAATAACCCATCCTAAAAGGACTAAACTATCTACGTTCTACATCTACCTTCCTAAAATTCCCCCCACCTTTCTTACCTTATTTCAGTTCTCAATACCTACAACTACACTCTTTGGAGTTGAAGAAAAACTTGTCTGGCAACATTTTGTTGTAGCTTATTTGGTACTGGCTTACAAAAATTTCAGAAAATATACAGAGGGGAATCCATCCGTGATTATTGTCTATCCAAATTTTTTAGAGCCTTGCTGATTTTGTAGTATGTTCTTCCATATCGATTACTTTTTCAGAATTTCAAATTTATGTATCTTAGTGTGGTAAATATTTACCCACCACCTCAATATAACTGAGAATAACGAGAATAAGAAAATATATATGTATAAAAGATAATTGAATAATGATGATGATTTTGGAATGATGGGTTTTGTATAAATATTCCTAAGCCGTCTTTGCCTTAGTACCCACTTTCTAGATTGTTATGTTCCTTTGATTATGTTTTATTATTGTATTTATATCTTTATAAGTTTATTGTTTATGTTATTTATTACTTAACTTAGACTTTATGTATGTAACCTTGCCATCCACTTTAGAAATGTTTTGTCCTCGAAGCAATCCTGGATGGTTTTGCCTTCCATTGCGAAGAGTCATTCGAATTTGGTTTTTTGTTTTTGAATATTTGCGAGGCTTGGTTGTTGCGGTAGTGTGAGATTTGTGAGTTCTTTGAGTGGAAAATTTTGTCATCCCAAACAATATAACTTGTCGTTTTTTTTCTTTCTATTTGAATTCCAATAATTGTTTTTAGAGGTCAAGACAATTCTTAACTTGTTTCAGTGTAACCAACATGAAAACAATAATGTTACCTTAGGCCCTTGTGAAGAGCCTCATGAAGAGCCTCCTTTCACCATGAGAGTGTGTTACAACTTACAACTTAGTTGGACTTTCGAGTGAGCGGTCAAAGTTTGAACATGTCATATGTTCGTCATCATTGTTCTGAAGTCCATTAGGCCTTCATGGCCCTTTTTTCGTTTTATTTACATGTTCATACCCTGTGGGGATTTGTAATAAAATTTTATAGCATGATGACTTTTTTTGTAAATGACTTGGCTTTCCTAGGACTTAGACATCAATCTGGGTATTCAAAGGTGTTTTTTCCCTTGTTAATTATATTTTGCTTTTCAGCGAGGTATAATTTTTGAGTTTTTCACCTGCTCCAAAGCTAGAATGCTCGTCTTGGTGGCCAGGCCTTAGGAGGATATAAGTCTAAGTGTCAATGTATATTACCATGCTAGGCATTATTTTTGAGTCATCTGAACATGTGCTAGGCTCCCCTAGGTTTTTTTTTTTTTTTTTGCAAATATAATTTTTTCTTGTAAAACAAAGAATTTTTAATGTATAAAGTAAAAAATAAAAGTGGGGTTAGGAGGAAGAATTTGCCATGGGGGTGCTAATTTTTTAACTTAAAGCACCCACTGAACACCTAAACCCACTTTTGAGAGAAAAATTTCAATTATTTCTAAAAAAAATGTTTTTCTCTTGAAAATGTCAAAAATGACCAAATAAGACATAATTAAGTCAATTTCAGTATTCTAAATCAGTTGGGACATGCCGAGGATAGGATCTCCGTGATAGAGCAATTAACTAGTGATAAAATGGAGTTAACAGAAGGTGATCGACATCAAATCCATCAAGGTTGAGTTGTCCCATAGAAAGGGAGAGCACATCTCTCTCATGGGGGCACATTTCTCCATTGGGAGCCAATTAATTTGAGATGTGGCAACTTAAGGAAGAGAGAGAGACTACCTCATGAGAGGTGGTGCCCCTCTCTTCGTGTTAACTCCCACACTTGGCATGCGCCCCTCTCTTGGTCAATTCGCTCTCTTGGGCTCTGTTATCACATATATAGTAGCCAAGCTACCATATTCTATTTTTCAGACACAGTACTTTTTTCAGTCAGATCTCTTACATATGAGATGCTGAGATGAGCAGTTTTGATGGATCATTATTATATTAGTGAACTATTGTACTCTCCCATGTCAGGACTGAGTCTCAGGACACTCAGATTTGAGGACCGATGTAGCCATTTATGTCATTTTCAGAGCAATCATTGATGCCCAATTTTATGTCAGTTCTTTCTCATTGGACATATGGTGTCTCAGATGGATTATATTGCATGGTTATGACTCAGCATTTTATATTGTGTTATGGTTATTATTGCTCTTATATTGATTTTTGTGACATGTATTAACTTGTGGTATCAAGATCTGGCGGTCATAATTATATGGACTTGGTTGTATTTTGTACTATGTATTGATGTCCTTACTTAGACTTGGAAGTTCTTGATCTATACTCGTTGGTTTTACCCTCCTTAGGGAGAATAGAGGTAGTCATTCCCACCATTGTTTTGGCTTGCTAGTGTTGGCTCCATCATTCATTGTCTTCACCCATCAATTACCTTCCATTTTAGTTTTCAACCCGACTGACTTCTTGACTTATGGCATGGAGGACCTTTTTCCCTGCTGGAACTTTTGTTGGACAAGCCTTCCTGTTTATATTGTGTCTCGGCTCTGAGTTGGTGACAAAACTTGCCTTTGGTAAGTTGGATAGTATGCCTAAATCATTCTGGTCGGTTGTTTCGATGTTTGGCACTGTGCAGAACTCTCCCTAGTCACTTGAGATGTTGTTGGCTAAAACTAAAAGCTCATGTACTACCTATATTGAAAATATTGAATATGTGCCCATGAAAAATGAAAATTATAAAACTGTGTTTCTTAACATATGTAAAAAGGGCAAGAGCAATGAAATGCTAAAATACTCCTTGAAGAGTATAAGAAAAGGTTCGAAAAAGCAATGGTTAAAAATATGCTATATCCAAAAATTGCTGACCTTGTTAAAATAAATATGTCCCAGATGAAAGCTGCGATTAGCTGTGCTTTTAAGCACTGGTGAAGTCCCAAAAGGGTCATATAGGCCAAAAAGGCCATGGAATAAAATGATGATCCTAATGAACTTGGATCAATCTTGATGTAGTCATGATGCCTAAGTTGAATAAGCACTCTCTAAACAACTCACCCATTTGTGAGGCACTGCCATTCCTTGTGTTGTTGTTTGTTCGACATTGGTTATAGTGAGTATTCCCTTTCCATTATGCAAAGTATCACGATGTTAAGTAGGAAGTCATCCTTTGCCTTAGCCTTGTCATTTTCACCCTTCACCCTTCACCCTTCACTAGCAAATTGGCTACAACTATGAAGTGAGTATAGTCTTGAAAGTCTATGTCTGAGTAATAATAAATAAAGCCTTATATATGTATTGGTTGATATACCGCCAGGGAAATGAATGCTACTTGTTGTGATTGTTACTTGAATGAGTTGTAGAGCATGTCTTAACCTTTTAACACTTGCAGCGGATGGATATAGTCTAAGTTATTATTGGTGTCTGATTATTCACAGATGGTTATATTGTTTATTGGATATGATTGATGATCAGATAGAGGCCTATGAGGGGTATGAGTATACACCTTAAATGGATTTGGACTCTCTAAGTCTAATGAGACAGTGTATTTCCAGTTCCAGGCACTTACAGATGTGATTAGGCTCATTCTGCCTTTCTGATGCAGTTTTTCTTCACAGATTGATATTTTTGAGTAGGGGGATGTTTCAGTTGGATCTCCTAGGGCGTTGTATGGGCATAGGGGGGTGCAACCACTTGTTTGTACCATAGTACCCCCATCCCAGAGAGCTTGGTGGGCTTAGTTTGACAATGTAGGTACCCTAGAAGACTGTTTTGGCTGGATCACGTTTCCCAAGGCAGATTAAAAAATGATTAAATGGCTATTGAAGAAATCGATTTGGGCTACTGAGGCAAGGAAATGACATGGGATGAGTCATGATGATGAGAGTGATGTCCTCCACACCTTCTCCAGCAGTTGCAGCTCCTGATTGGGCCCACATCTATTTTTGGGCATTTTTATATTATTTCCTGGAGCTCTTTTGGGAGGCTCACGATTTCCTCAAGGAGGCACAAAAGTCAAAGAATTAAATTATTATATTATTTTATTGTGCCATGAGGACACCCAGAGGGAGTTAGTCAAACACTCATTGGACCCACCATGTGCTTTCATTTATTTTTTGTTGAGTGGGTTACCTTTTTGGGTGGGTTAGTCCACTTTGATAAATTATGGTTATATTGATCCATGTATTGTATGTTGAGCTCATCTCAACCATTGATTAGAACATTTCATCTTTTAATTTTAGCCACTCGTTTGAAAGTGGTTAGGATTCGGTTATGATTGAGGTTCTCTCATTTCTATTTAAAGGAGAGAGCTTCTCATTTGTAAGGGGTCTTTGGCTCTTGGATTTGAATAATAGAAAGACTTTTTTGTGGAAATTTTCTAGATCTGCTTTGCATCTGATGTTTTCAAATGGTGATTGGAAAATCTTCAGCTTCCTAGCATTGTGGAAATTCTTTTGAGATCTATATTTTTTGCTATCATTGTTTTGTCTACAGGAGGGCGTGTTGGCTGGAGCGTCTTTGTAGGGGGACCTCAACTTGCTCCGTTTTCTTCGTCTTGGATCAGGGGGTTTTCATTAGTTTCATTGTGATCTATGATTACTTCGCTTTACTTTCTTGTAGCATTCAGTTTCTTTATCTTGTATTAGCAGATTTGATATGGTTGACGTTTGCTCATGCAGGATAGGGGGCGCATGGGTGGCTTGGAGCTTGCATATGCCATAGAAATCACGAGGATCTTCCAGAATTGATCGTGATAGCTAAGGTCATCACTGTTAAAGACTTCTACAAGTTTTTCCAAGTAAGATCTAATAGGTAAGTCTCTTCTGTTCAGATCTTATTCCATTGTACCTTGCTTTACTTCAAATTTTTCTGAAAACTCCTAAAACACTAAATACCCTAAAGAGCAATAAATCTGGGAATCGTCCGATCTTTGGCCAAACCATTTCTGGGTTTCATAGATTGGGCCTCCCCTTCACCAAATCAACTGCAATGTTGGTCAAACTCCTGCTGGTTTGACCTAGATCTGATTTTTTTCCAGAAAACTGCATAACCCCCCACTAAAAATTTGACCTGCTAGGGTTTTGACTTTTTCTGAATTCTGACTTCACAGACGGATAGAGCGGGTCCCACACAGTCCAAATCAACCCCAACGATGTCCAAATTCTTGGTAGTTTGACCTAGATTTGAGTTTTTGACTGAAACAGCCCTAGCACCCTCACTGAAAACTGGACTTTTTCGGATTTGATTTTTTTTGAAATCTGACAAGATAGGCTGATAGATTAGGGCCTAAGCACTCCAGAACACCCCCAACACTGAGTTAGTTCTTTCCGGTTTGCCCTAGATCTGAAAAATTGGTGTTCAACCCCCCCTAGCCCCTCATCAGATTTTGACTTTTCCAAATCTGATTTTTTCTGCTGATTTTCTAATTTGGGTTTGTAGATCAGGTTACCCTGACCTCATTTCTCCTTCAACACTGAGTTGTTAGCCTCTAGGTGACTCTAGAACGGCATATCTGCTTCCCCAAGCCCTAGTGCTAGCCCTCCATTGAGCTGGATTTCCTGTAACCTGATTTTTCTTGGCTAACTCCTTTCTAGGTCCATAGATCAAGGTATATCCCAGGTGGGTTCATTGAAACGTTGTGTTGACGTTGACTCCATTGCCCACTGCACATAAGGCACTAATCTCCTAGCTAGCGCTAGCCCTAACTTGACCTCACTCCCATTCCCTTTGCCTACACTCATTGATAACTCAAGTCACCTTCCTTTCACTGAGTATGTCTCCTTGGTACTAGACAATCCCAACTCTGTCCTTGCTTACCCTGTCTCAGTTACGTTTCCCAAGATAGTGGTCATCTCCATCAGTTGCTAGTACCTAAACCATAGAGCTAGGTTTTCCATTTACCTTGCACCTTACGTACCTTAAAGCTCCATTTGATCTATTCTGGTGTCTAGGTCTGATCTTTCTTGACAGGAGCAGATCCGGGTCTCCCCCATTGTTGTCTTGGACTAGGATAACATAAAGTGAAGGCTGCCTTGAATGGCATGACAACCATCCATTTGGGAGTCTAGGCAGTCGTGGTTCCACCCCTTAGTTGCTTGCCCCTCTACCATCCATCCTGGATCCACCTCACATAGGCAACTACAAGGCAGGTGATAACATTTTGGCGCCGTTGCCGAGGAGGTAGAGGCCTACCTTTGTTCAACATAACTCACCTTTCCCTACGACATATCTTTTATTTGTGAATTACTTGTGTGGTTCACCTGGCGACTCCACCCTGCAACTCCACTGAGGATCGTACCCAATATATTAATCTTAAGTTCCTAGAACATCTCATAAATCACAATGAACTCGAATTTATCCTTCCTTTCGTAAACAGAGTGATCCAACTGTCTCCCATATTACATTGTTCATCAAAGTTTTGACCAAGTTCAATGTATTACATGGAGATGATTTGATGATGGTATTTGCTATTACTCTGGAGGAGGATGCATTTGGCTGGTTTTTTAAGGATTTGTCTAGTAAATGCATTACTTCCTTGTCAAGTTTCTTGAGGATTTTTCTTAAGTGGCATGCTGATAAGGGTGACATGGAAAGTTTCATTAAAGATTTCCTTTGCAAGCTTTCCTAGGAAGGAGCATCACATGGAAACCAATGATGAACTTGTGCAATTTGAAAATTTGGTAAGGCTAGAGGAACACATCCCAAGTGGCCCCATTGAAGATGTTCATGAAGGTCTCTTGATTGAAGATATTGTTAAAGACCCTCCTCAAGTCACATTAACAGAAGATATTGAAGATTTGGAGTGTTCTGATGATTATTTCAGTGATGATGATCACATTTGTACTCCAAATCTACCTCATTAAGAAACCATCACAAAAATTGTTGAAAAAGTACCAAGGAAATGTTGTTCGCCTTGTGATGCCTTTGGGTGGACAAGAACATTAAAAAGTGGTTCCTAATACTTTATAAAGTGAGATACACTTCATTTTTTATAAAGTTACTTTATAAAGTGGTTTGAGTGCTATAATTTTAAATTGACTTTATGAGATTATTAAAATGTGGACGGAATATTTAATTGCTCATTAATTATTCAAGTGACGTTAATGAAATTCATGTAATGAGAAAAGTTGAGCAATTAATTAGGGACCTAGACTTGAAAGAATTAAGATTTAATCATAGCCATTGATTTTGATGGAGGTGGTTACCTCAAACAAAACTAGGAAAAATGCATTGAAACTTTTTATTTTTTATCTAAGAGATTTGGAGAGCAAGAGAGAAAAAGAGAGAAGTGAAAGGTTTGGAGAGAGGTCGACCCTTGTGAGAGAAGAAAAATGGCACAAATCCCAAGATTCTGAAAGTGGCACGAAACCCAAGACAAGGATAGTCAAGTTCAACATTAATTTACATAGAAATCGAGGGCAATTGTATTGTACCAGACTGTACAACACAGAAACCGAGGCAGAGATTATCACAAGTTTCAAGGTGATGTACAACATTTAATGCTGTCAGTAGGCTGCATAAAACAACACGAACTTTTAGGCAGAATTCAGGGACAAACTTAATGCTGAGTTTGCACACATTTTGAGGCCATACAAGAATTTTAAAGACAAATTTCGAGGTGGAAGTTTGAAAGTTTCAGCAAGCCGTAGAGTGATTGTTTGGCACACGTTTCGAGAAGAAATTGGTTGAGATAAGTACTGCTGTAAATTTGTCTAATTTTTCCTGAAATAATAAAATTTCTCTCTCTGAACAAGTTTCCCTTCGGGGTTTTAACCTGGAGCAATTTGGTCAAAAATCACTGAGCCAAATTTGTGTGTGTGGCATTCATAAATTTTCTGAGTTTGAAAAAGTCGAAAAATTTCCATGTGTTTCAAGAAAAAGTTATTTTTCATGTATGTAATGTGATTTTACATGTATGGGGTTTGTGCATTAAACTTCATGTGGAAAACCAAACTTGAAACCGGGTTGGGAATGCAAAAATTTTCAGAAACTTATGATGAAGTCTGTATGATGTAACCAAGAGCATGATGATGATGTAATTGATGAAGACTCCCCTATATTTTACAAAGATATGGATGATGACTACTGGACATACGTTGAAAAGCCCGTTTTTTGTGTATCAAGAGAAGGGAATGTTTATTTAGAGACCTTTGAAGATATTGGTATGGAAGAGGATCATGCAGAGTTCTCATTGATCATTTAGAATCACACACAAGTATTAATAAACTTTGAGAGACAATGCATTAAGGAGGCAAATTTGATATAGCCAATGGAAGATCACCCTTAGCTTGCATCTTTACATTTAGAGGTTCCTTATGATTTGGAGTAGCTTGGGGCTTACAATGAGAATAATCTTTCGATGAGCCCTTTTGATATGTATGATGAAGTTGTCGATCTGCGTCATCATATAAATATGTATATTATGTTAAACTAGTAGCAACAAGGAAGGTCTTCCTGCATGCATGTGTTCTTGTATGCAGAAAACTTAAAATAGGAAACCAGTTGTATTTAATTTACTTTTCTTAAGTTTACTTTGGAAAATAAATTAAAGTGATCTAAATTAACTTTAGTGAACCACTAGTTAAAGTGAAAGTGAAAGTGAAATTAGGGTTTTCGCTTTACCTAAAGTTATAAAAGAGAGATCAATTGGTGGAGAGAACACACTTGTATTCCGACAGAGACAGGATACAAACAAGGAGACAAAGTTAGACAGAGGATTTAGCCGAGAAGACAGAGGAGCGAGCGGCAGGATCATCGAGCTTCGTACAACTGGGACGTACACTCACACAGGAGGGTGTTGAGGTTTAGCTGGGATTTTCCCAGTGATTCTGTCAGGTACTGCATTCACCAAGTTTGGGTGAATTTGCAGTGATTGTAAAAGTTCCATATTTTCTCATAATAAAATCTATATCTGACTGCTGCACCGGTTTTCCCATTTGGGTTTTTTCGGGGGTTTCCATACCCAAAATATTAGTGTCAATATCATGATGTGATGTTGTGATTTATTTCTCAGTTTTATATTCCGTTGCATACTGTAAAAGATATTCAGGTGTGGTTATCAGTTGATATTTTGCATGCATTGTTAAGCCCTAGTTGAATATTAAAGGAAAATTTACATGGTATCAGAGCTCTGGTGAGCTAAAGCTGAGAGATTTGTAGCAACAGTGATAGATCAAGGGCAGGTCTATAGGAAGACACAAACCTAGACTTCCAGATCTAGGGTTTTACAGGTACACTTCACTATGGCTGTGCAGTTGAGAGTTGAGGATAGACTCCAGGGTGCTCAGAACTTTCCTATATGGAAAGAAAGGATCACAAGGATCCTGGACGTCAGTGATGCAGAGGAGCACATTGACTCCACAAAGGTTGCACCCATAGATCCGGTAGATTTAGCAGCTTGGAAGAAGATTAATTCCAGAGCCATGCTGATTATCATGGATGGAGTGAAGGACCATGATTGTGGAAGCTAATATCCACAAGTATTTTCATTTATACTTGCTTTTATTGCTCTTACGAGTATTTTGTATACCTTGCATTGCCCATTCTTTGAATTAGCATTGAAATCTATTGCTTCAGATGTGACATGGATTGACAGCACACCATATCCATAACTTTGTTCAAAACCACATCAATGCCCTCACAATCTACAAGGAGTACACACATCTTTCATTAATGAAGATTGCAGATACTTGGTTTGCTTCATCATTCATCATGCTCAAGAGGTTGAGGGAGGTCGAAACCGCTCTTGGATCTGTTGCCACAGGAAGCACACCTCAGATTAATGTGGCATAAATCTTCAAGCCATTGGGTGTGTCTTTGGGGGCAAGTCTCGAGTCAAGTGTTGTCACCTGATCATGACTCCTTTGTTTAGGCTAAGTCCTAATGAAGCTAGGGGTGGTAGACCCTAAGAAAAGTTACTAAGGCTTTTATTAGTTCTTAGTTTTGGATGGGAGTGTTTTTTAGGAGTTTGAAGATACAATTACTGAAACAAGAGATTGCAAAATAATGTTTAAATCAACAACATATTATGATATAACATTCACAACATGAGATGACTTTAAGCAAATAAACTGTTGTAAATAAACCAATGCCATTGGAGTCAAAATAAAGTGTTGCCGAGTAAGGAAATGTTTTGCAATTGTACTTGCTCAGTATTAAATTATTAGGATGAGTAGATTAGGGGGAAAGGGAATTCCAGATATATCGTGAGGTACGAGGAATGTGTCCGAATTTTTAAAAGCGTGGCTCCACACGAGAAAATGTGGACTAGATTGGAGTGATCAAGGTGTGTGCAACACTACACCAAACGAAGGTGTAGCCTGACAGAGCCCCGCAGTCACTATCTAGTTGTTCCTGTTTTCTCAGAAGAATTTGCCCACAAATGGCACACTTTGAAATGCCAGATTTTCGATTGTTAAAGGGGATTGATTTTAATTAAAAATGAGTTTTTAATTAAACATAGAAAATTATTGAATGCAACACTTTTGCTTTTAGTTATTTCAAAGCTCATGGAAACCTGTGATGGACAAGAACATACACTGAAGGGGTGAATGTTTTTTGCAATTTTGATTGTGAAAACAAAATATGTGACTAATTACTACACTATGAATATCTTTTCCCATACTCGAGCAAGCTCTTTCTGGTTCTTTGGTAGAGAATAATGGGTTAGTATTTGTTTTTCAATGATAAAAAAAGCAAGTAAACTTGATTGATCTAACTTTATTAAAAATGAGAACTACTTTAAGAAATGGAAAAAGGAAAACTAAGCAAAAGCAAATCAGACAAGGGGCATTACAGGCTTTCCCCAATGGGGGAAGAGGGGTGTGGGAGCGTTAAAGCTCACTTGCTTTTTATTAATGTTAATTACTAAGTGCCTTTAGAGAGAATGCCTTTGATCTTTTAAAAATAGGATCAAAAGGCTTACAATGCTTAGAAGAATATTTAGAAGAGAAAGAAGAAGAGAAAAGGTAACTCTGATGCCTCAGATGGTTCAATCTATTAAAAATTCGCCCAAGCTTCTCTCTTCTTTTTCCTTCAAATCTGAAAAACCAACAAAGAAACTAAAAACAAAGCTAGTCGATTAGCTAAAAATGACAATAAAGTACAACTACTTTAGTAGTTACAAAAGCTGGGAAAAAATTGCAACTTTAAACACTAAAGAAACTAGCTTAGATCTAAACTTAGAATGTGAATTTGAAAGCACTTTTAGATCTAATTAAAACATGTAAACAAGATATGTATGCTAAACTTTTTAAAATTAAATCTACTTGTTAACATATGAGACAGGTAACCATGAAAAGAGTTTGAATTTTAAATACAAATTAAGAATGATTCTGCTCAAGCTTTGAATCCTTTTGCAAACTTGGAGGGTTGTTGATGGGAACAAGAAATGTTAGGTGCTCATTCAACCATGATCCAAAGTAAAGGAAGATGTGATTGAGCTCGACCTACTTCTTCGGAATGGTAATCTGCATAGCTATTCAAACTTGCAAAAAATGGATTAGATTTGGTACACCCCACAATTAGAGATTTAAAGAGCATGAAATATAACTGAATAAAACATGCTACTCCTAGATCTTTAATAGCTAAGTAGTAAACAAGTAAATTGAAATCCTCAAATACTTGTCTTATGTGCTACAAAGAACCCTCCAAGCCATCTAAGCCAGATTAATTATCGATTTTATGCAAAACAAGAAAACTGAGACAATATTACCTCATTCACAATAACTCATTCATTCACAAATTGCTACACCTCATGAGCCTCCAAAGCCTTCAACTTTATTCAAATCATAGTTTTAAAAATTGGTCGAACCGGTTTCGGAATCGATCGATTCACCAATTTAAGGGTTGAACGAGTCAAACCAGTGAGAAAATTAGATCGGTGACCGGTTCTATACCAAACTGACTGGTTTGGACACCGAATCGGCCGATTCAGTATCGAACCGGTTTACTCGGCCGATTCATGACAAAAATCGGTCAATTTTTGTGAAGATCTGTGCACTCAAAAATCAAGGTTTTATTAATGTTTTGTTTTCGTTTTAATTTTTTTTTTCCTAACGTAAATTACCTAACCCAACCTATGACCTCTTTGGTGACTACCCCTGATCCCCCAACCTTCAATTCCATGTGTTGTTAACTTGTTGGCATCATGGTAGCCTAGAACCTTGGACAGTCAACGGTCGGTGAACTCAGGAGTCAGAACACTAAACCGTGAAGTTTGAACTTTGAACAAACTGTGGAACTAGATAGTGGAACTTGAACAATGGACTGTGCAGTAGTCACTATTATGTAGTTGACTATGTAGCATGTTATTTTTTTGACTCTACAGGCCATATACCCTAGGTCCTATAGGCCTCATGGATTATGTATTTTGTTCCAATTCCATTATGTTAGATATGTATTGCACAGTACACTTTGTGCCATTTTGAGATATTAACACTTATATGGTATATACATGAATAGACTTTGGATATTTTGTCTCTAATGCTTTGAAATCATGGATTAAAATCTTGAAAATGATGTTCTTTTTTAAAATTTAAATATTTTATGTATTTTTTAGTAAATCGATTCATTAAATTCAAATCGATCGATTTATGACCGATTCATTACTGATTCCGATTCCGATTCAGAGTTGACCCTCGACCGATTTTGTTTTTTAAAACTATGAATCAAATACAACAATGAACCTTATTACATGAACAATGTGTAAATTTTCAAGAGGACACTACTCGCTCTGGAAATCTCAGATCCCAACTCGACCACAAATCTCTCATGCCAAATCATATAGTGATAATGAAAATCAATCCCAAATAATGCATAAGCATATCAGCAAGATCATAATAAGTAGCACATGAGATCTTCTACAACTTCTAACACAATAACAATCACACATATGAGACTTATTTTTTGGTTAGAAGACTCGGTAAAAACTCCGAAGGAAAAACCAGTGAGAATGATGAGAGCAACTTTTATTATTTTAAGCAAGAGCAATAGATACAACTGAGTTAATCCACAATGGACTTATCTCTGAGCTGCCAAGCTCTAAGTTTGACTGTTGGAAGCTAGGTAATGCACCCCTCTTAGGTTGACTGCACCGCACTCTAAATGAATGCGCCCTTCAATTGAATCTGCCCTCTCTGAATGTATCTGTCTCTCTGAATTGCTATAGGATCATGACCTCTCGCCCTACTGCCTTCAGATCACTCTCTCAGTGTATCCCTCTCTCAGATCTAGAAGAGCTCTCTCTAAGAGCTTGCCCTCCTCAATGAACACACCCCTCTGCTTAGCAACACGTCTTAGCTACTTTGCTCCTCAAATACTGAAGGAACCCAATGAGATAATCTCTCTCACCACAGGAATGAAGAGCCTCCTTAGTCTTAGAAGAATTGCACTCATTCTCTCACATAAATGCGGCCCAACTCTCTCTGATGGATATGCCCTCCTCAACTCAACTGATTTGCTCAGCCCTCTTGATCGGCTGAACTCACAAGCAACAACTTTTTCCTTTTGAATGCCCTTTTATAATCCTTTGGTGAGATTAGGGTTTGGAAACCCTAACTTGACTTGCATGCAAAAATTCACTTTAGTGTGTTAAAAGCTGTGCATTAAAAAGTGTAAACTGCATGCAATCTCCATGCACCTCCATGCATACCATGTCTGCATGCACATGCATCATGCATCTAGCCCATTAGAAACTGGTGCACCACTGCATTGCACACTTTCGATTGAAGAAGTCACCGAATCATTGCATGTCTTCAAGCACTGAATCCATGCCATCTGCTGTAGTGCATCTCACACTCCAAACTACTGCCTATACTGATGATGTACCTCCATGGTAAGCAAAATCACATGGAGGACCTCCTGAGATACCTCTATCTCTAACACAGAGGTTCCTTGCATCCATTCCAAAAGATGGAGAAACGCCTTGCATAAATAGCTAAACTCAAGCCTAGGGTTGGGCGCATTCAACTAGAGATGAAGGATGAGTTTACTTGAGTGAAAGGTGGGACATGTTGGAGTTGTGTGGAGTTCATCTCAAGAGGTAGGTGCCACCTCAACAAGAGGTGTTCCCCCTCTCCTTCGATTCACCATCTATCAAATGATGAGACACCCCATCAACAAATGCACCCTCTCTTGGAGAGATGCACCACCCTAATTTGGAGCTATCTCGATTTGATGGGATACGATGCCGATTTGCCTTCAATCAACCTCCGACATTATCTTTAGTTGAAATGGTGTTGATCAAGTTGTCATTTATGCCAACGATGTGTAGTCATTGATGCCAACATGTTTTGGTGTCCCTTGAGGAGCCCTTGAGGGTTAAGCAAGTCTCAATGTCTAAGGAGACCTTTTGATCTTGTCCAAGCCCAAGTTTGAAGCCCTTGGAGCCCTTGGGACAATGGCAAAATCCCTAAACACACCATAGAGTGTTTAAGTACCCCAAAGATATTTTACGGTTCCCCAATTGTTTATCTGGTTCCGTAGTACCACAACTTATGCCCCAGTACCCTACAAAGGTGTTCTTGGTGGGTTGAAGAAGTTGCAAGGGTCCAAATGACTCTTCCAGTGGTCATTTGTGTTTTATTGAGGTCATGATACCCCAGAAGAAGGTTTAACAACCCCACAAGTGATGTCATAATGGATCTTGACCCTTGGAGGTCTCTTGGTGTGGTTGAGGTGGTTGAAGAAGCGTATGAAGCCCCTTGCTTGATGAAGAATCCCTGAAGAAGCCTTTGGACCCACATTTGATGGCTTAATGATCCTTGTCCCCTTAAAGGTGATGATGCGGTCATTAATGACTTGATGAAGACTTGGAACCCTTGGAGATAGTCATTATGCATGAGAAGGTCTTGCACCCACATAAATGACGACATGATGACCCTTGGACACTATATGATCATTGATGGTGCATTTGGAAATGATTTGGGTTTTGGAATCCATACATATGGTGGTTTGTAAGCCCATGATTGTTGGAGCCTTTGATATGATGGAATCTTTGGTAAAGATGCCCTCATCACTTAGCGATGGAGTTCTATGTGATGGGCTTGAAGTCCATGGAAAGTATCTTGTTTAAATATTATATGATATCTTTTAACGAGTCCTTGAAACCCTTGCATGTGGTGCCTTGCGTCTTGAACCATGGTGATGTATGGTCCTATTTCTGGTTATATGGCTATTGGGATGTAGATGGAGGTAGAGCCCATGAACGTGCCTTGATAAGTTCAAGAAGACTTTGAAACTCTTGTACTTGGTGGTATGGTCTTTGGCACCCTCATGTGTGGGGTCTTTGACGTCCTGGACATATTGAAGAATTTAAGGGTATTAGACCAAGAAGTTGCAAATAAACCCATCATAGGGAGATAGTCCTCTTCAAGCCATTTCCGATGATATGTGGAGCATCTTCTAACTCCTTGCGGTTGAAGAGATATGAATTTTTGAAGTTGGTGGGGTTCAGCCGACCAAACAAAAGAGAATTTAATTATTTGTAATTTTGAATTGCATGACGGCCCAGTTTGAGGTACCAACTTTGCTCCTCAACCTATATAAATAGAATATCAAACATTTCATTTGTTTATCATCAATTCTCTCAGTATTTTCGCAACTCTTGGAGAAAAGTGTGAAACTCTCTGGAGGAGAAATTTTTGGGAATCTTCACTAAAATTGACATAACTTTTTCATACTGAATTGTAATTACAAAATTCTTGGCTCATTGGAAAGCTTGTTATGAGGGCTATGTGATGACATGATCTAGAGATTATTTTGGTTTTTCTACTGTTTCTTCATCTTGTGATCTTCAAAAAGGTATGGTTCGTGCTTCTAAGTTTCTCTTGTGATGGAAAATGTCTCTCATGGATAGAGTTCATCTTGATCTTAGTATGTGAGCCTATATATTGGTATATATATTTGAAGTCATTGAATACGTTATGGAGGCTATGGTGATGGTTATCTTGGAATATATCTTGATGTGATCTTGATATAGATCTTGATGATTATCTTGGATATTGTTGGCATAGATTTTGGGGTTTATCTTGACTGTTGTATAGTGTAGTATTGAATTAGAAGTTGACATGTAAATAATAGATCTTGTGAGTGATTTCTTTGATCAACCTAAGTGTTTTCTTTGAAAACTTGTTTGACAAGTGTTGATCATTGTGTTTTTGACCTAAGTGGAGCTGGACTGTTATTAATTGTTAATGATAACATTTGACAATATTGTAAGTGACTATTTGCTTGATATTTGATTGATTTTTACTTGATTTGAGAGGAGTGAGAAATCCTTTTGTGTCTAAGAGTTTATGAGCCTGGCTGAGTTTGACATAGTTGGTCAAGTCTTATCTTCTTGGCTGAGGTTAGTTGGTTGAGGTTTATCATGTTTAACTGTCAAGTATTCCTTGACTGTGATTGAGGTTGGTTGTGGTGTCATTGAGTTGAGTGTGTTTGGATAAAGTTTGGTTGATCGTATATGAAGTCTCTTGGTTGCTCAAATGTGTCTCTTACTCGATGAACTAGGCCAAGTAAGAAGGGTTGGTTAATTGTCAGAGCACTTGATTAGATTAACACAAGTACAGCATGAGTGGGCCTAATGGTTAAGAGCATGTGTTTCCTCTTAGGAGGTCACGGGTTCAAATCCAGAGGGGGGTAGTGTATGTACACCTCTATAGACTTTAGCAGGTAAATCGCTGCGCAGAGGGGGGTCCCTTGTCCCACAAACAAGGGGGTCTCATACACCAATTTGGTGTCTCGCTTGGCGGTGACCTTAAAAATAGATTATTATAGTACAGCATAAGTGGGCCTAATGGTTAAGAGCATGTGTTTCCTCTTAGGAGGTCACGGGTTCAAATCCAAAGGAGGGTAGTGTATGTACACCTCTGTAGACTTTAGCAGTTAAATCGTTGTGCAGAGGGGGGTCCCTTGTCCCACAAACAAGGGGGTCTCATACACCAATTTGGTGTTTCGCTTGGCAGTGACCTTAAAAATATATTATTATTATTATTATTATTATTATGATTGATTTGGAACAGGTACACAAGTAACTTGGTACAGGTTGGTTCAATTGAGCAAGATTGGCACAGGTTGCCTTATGTGTAGTTGGTCTGACTCAGACTGGCTAAGTTGTATGAGCAGTTGGTTTGACTTAGGTGGACTGAGTTTGGTGTGCAGTTGGTTAGACTCAAATTGACTAAGTTGGATGATGTGAGCAACATATTGATTGGTACAGCTTGATTGGACTGGTTGATTGTATAGGTTGATGAGCAGTGTGATACAATGGACAGTGATCGGTTGCTGAGTAGTGATCAAATGATGAGCAATGGTTAGTAGTGGCAGTGGTTGTGTAGTATGGTACAGCTTGTGCAGTGTAGTACATGTGTTGATTAGCAGGTCCGCAGGATTAGTGCGGTCGTGGTTCAGCAGTTTCTATCTTCATATCAGGGTGGCATGACAGAGCAAGGAAAGGGGGTTGTAGCCTCCTTCCGATTACAGTCGGAGAACTAGGGAGTTGTAGCCTGTAAATCAGGGGGTTGTAGCCTCCTTCTAGTTGTAACTAGATAACTAAAGTTATTGTAATAATGAGTTGTTTCCTCTTAGTTATTTTTGAAAAACTATTATAAAGGCTTCTGTGGTTCATTAGAGGAAATTTCAACTCAAAATGGGTCTTTTATCCATAATTCAAATTCCATGTCATCATGTGGTAGCCAATGAAATTGCTTTAAATTTGAAATACCGTATAGGTCTTAAACAAATTTTTAATATAAATTTGGGGATAGGTATCATAAAAAAACTACTTTTTTGTTCATATTTTTGACATATCTCTCTGTGTTTTTACTCAAATTTCAATCGAAAGATCTCCTTGGATGCGAAATTAAATTTCGCATCCAACGAATACCCACTCGGCATACTTTTGACAGACCTCGCTACCCCAAAAACAAGAAATACCTGAAAAAACTTAGGGTAGGGGGGTCCGTCAAAAGTATGCCGAGTGGATACTCGTTGGATGTAGAATTTAATTTTGAATCCAGAGAGCTCTCTCGATCGAAATTTGAGTAAAATCACTAGGAGATATGTCGAAAATACGAACAAAAAAAGTAGTTTTTTTCTTTCTTCCTCCAAAATTAATAAATATTATTTTATTATTTTCCTTAGGATGCCCATTTTGAGTTGAAATTTCCTCTAATGTTTTTCCAAGGACTTGGGTTTCCACATAAAATCTGATGTTATGTGTTTCATGCTATGCTTCTGATGTGATGATGATATGATGATGATAATAATGTTGATGATGATATGATGATAATGTGATGACGCATAATATTGAATAAGTTGTTGATTGTTAATAAAAGTGAAAAAGTAATAGAAGCTGTGCACATTGATTCCCCCCCCCCCCCCTCCCTCTCAGTGTAACTGGTGTGCCCAACAAATGGGACATGTTTGGGACAAGCTCCCATTGATTTAGGAAGTTGATGTTTCCCCGTATTTTCAATTTTTTTTTAATTTTTATTCATCTTTTCCCTTTTTGGAGAGATTTTCATTTAAGTGATACATAATCACTCAAATACTTAGGAAAGTGGGTGCTTTGAGTTAGAAAGCGAGCACCTCCATGGAAAATTCCTCATATAGATCGTACTTTTATGACACTTCGATTTTTTACAATAAACTTATTAAAAAATTAACCATTTTTTTACGAGAATTTTTTTATATTCTCGATAAAAAAAACCTATGGAGGACCTAGTATATGTTCATAATGTCTCAAAATAGTGCCTAGCATGGTAATCTACATTGACATTTAGACTTTAATAAGTTCCCTAGGCCCATACACCAAATAGACCATTCCAACTTTGGAGGAGCGAGTGAAAAACTTGAAAATTATGCAATACATAAGAGTACGTATAATTAAAAAGGAAAAACACCATGGAATAGTCGACTCAATGTTTAGGTCCAAGGAAAGCCAAGTCTATTACATACTTTCATCATCTTGCAACACTTTATTACAATATCCCCAAGGGGTATAAACCAGTGTTACACGGGGACGCCTCCCGAAGGGTCGGGGACGCGTTTCTCTGTTTCGTGCGTCCTGGGGGCAAAAATCCATGTGAAACGTTTTGTGACGTCTCGCTTTTGGCGAAACGCGCGATGAAATGTTTCAGTAGGCGACGAAACTCGACGAAAACTTGGGGGACTTCCTGGCGTCCCGTCGGAAACTCCCAAACTCCGCTGAGACCTATGGGTGTCCTGCCTGAAACTCCGAAACTCCACCGAAACTTGTTGACTGTTTTTTCATTTTTAACATTTTAAAATTTTTAATACTGAAATCTGAAGTATAATGGCTTGTCTATTAGTTTTTTTTGTGTTTTAAAGTTGTTCCCATCTGGTTGACTGTTTTAAACAATACACTTTGCATATTGACAAGAAAATAAGACAACACACTACACAGTGGCAAAAATTATAAAACAACACACTTTGCATTTACATTGCATGATTGCACAATGATGAATGTAGTATTTAGTAATTTACTAATTTGCATGGGACGGGATGTTATTGTTGAGATTTATATTTTTCATATTTTTAAAATTTTTATGACTCCTGCGTCTTGCCGTCCCCCCTGAATTTTTCTAAAATTTGGGGGTGGTCTTCACACGTCCCGAATGTGTTTCTCCCCGCTCATGCGTCCTTCCGTCCTAAAACCTTGGGGGAACATTGGTATAAACACGTAAAAATTAAAAAAAGGGTCAAGAATTGGCCCTAAGGAGCTTCGAGACTTATAAGCATTGAATAGGAACAAGTGACTTGTTTTAATCCTTGGTGGCTCATTGGAAATCTCCTAAGTGCAACTTAGTGGATAACAGGGTCCATGGGTATATTAAGGCTTTGGTATTTTGGGAGAAAAACATATTAGATTGCTTCAAAAAGGTAAAGGACACAATGTTAGATGATGGTTGGTGGAAGAGGGTAGATCTTACCATTAAGATCATGGAGCCAATCATTTCTTTCTTGCAATTTGCAGACACAAACCAACCCATCCTAGCAGATGTTTATGAGGGCTGGTATTCCGTGATTGCATCTATGAGGACCATTGTTATGGAGAATGAGTGTCTCAAGATGAGACATCAACAAAGAATGGTCCACCATACAAGATATTCTTATCTCCAGGTGGGATAAGACGTACAAACCTTTGCTTGGCCCACTCATTGAACCCTAAGTTCTATTGTCATGAATGGCTCAATGGTGGGCCATCACACAAAGTCCCTCTTCACATGGATGGAAATATTTCATAGGGGTGGAAGATAACATTTAGACAGCTATATCAGTATAACAACTTAATGAGATGAAGGAGGGATTTATAGAGTTTTCCCCCGATAGTGGGAGATTCATAGGGTATGATTTGGTCGGAGACAGGTGGTTAAGAAACCCTATGCAAGGTGGGAAACTCATGGGGAAACATGCCCTATTATACAAAAGTTATCCTTGAGTATCATCTCTCAAGTTTTACATCATCCTCTAGTTGTGAGAGGAATTGGAGCACATATGGGAACTTCTACAATTTGAAGAAGAGTTGGCTTGAGCAGGAAATGATGGTGTATGTACACACCAACATTCGTCCTATTTACAGGAAGAGGGAGGAGGCAGGGAAAGACAGAGACGTGGGATGTCTTTCCTGATGACATGGGTTTGGACAACAGTACTGAGTTGGCGTTAGCCAACATGGATCTTAATGATCTAGTGCTAGAGCCAGTCACTTTTGGTGTTAGTGATCCTTTGGAGGGGTCATCCACCACACCGGCAGATGCAGGTCCTCAGATGTGTAGAGAGGAGGAGGACGAAGAAGAGAGCAGTGATGAGTTTGTTGATTCGAGCATGGAGGAGGACTATTGACTGTTAGTTTTTATAACTCAGTTGATCCTTCCCCATGATTTTGATGTCACATGGGGGGGGACATAAGTTGTATTTTTCCTAGTGAACTTTTTTTTTAATGTAAAATGTTTTATATTATTAAAGTGACTTTTGTACTTTATAAACTTAAAGTGATTTTAAGTTGTGGGACCCAACATAAATGCATTTAATGTATTTAATATATTAAAGTGAATATGTGCATTAAATGAGAGCCCTTAGATAAATCTAATCTCATCCTTTGATTAAAGTTGGTTGAGTTAGTTAGGGTTACTTTGGTTGAGATAAAGTATAAAAGAATGTCTAGGGAAAAGTGAGAAACATCGGAAGAAGGAAAAGAAAATAGAGGAGAGAAATCAGATTTTTGGAGAGAAGGAAGAGCACAATTTCCAAGATAATCAGATTGCACAGTTCCCAATATAGACCATACAACAAAATTTTCTATAGCAAGGGGGCACATATTTCAAGACAGAGAATGGGCACATTTCTCAAGGCAGACTGAAGGACACTTTCTGTAGAAATCCGTACAAGTTCATACTTGATTCCTGGCACATTTCCTGAGGTAAAATTTGCTATTGTTATTTTTGACAGGCCGTACACTGTCAACCAGTTTTTTGGCACAAATTCCCAGAAAAATTAGACTGATGTTTTCCTGGCATGTGTGGGTAGTTTTTGCATTCATTCTCTGTTGGCACGAATCCCAAGAAAGGTTAGCAGAGGCAGAGGCAGAGGCAAATTGCATTTGCATTTCTGAATTTGTTAAGATGGAAATCAGTGAAATTTTTTGAGATGTAAAAGACGTTTCAATCTTGCTCTTCTTTAATAGAGATAATATCTCTCAAGGGTTTTCCTCTGGTGAGGGTTTGCCCTGGGCTTGGCCCTAAATTTCCGTGTTGTCACATTTATGTTCAGATTGAAGTTGAGTGCATTGGTGTTTATACTTAAACTATCAAATAAATTCATCTTATGAAATTTTTAGTTCAAAAACATGATAAATCAGATATGTAGTCAATTGTTTGATAAAAGTCCAATAAAATATTTTGTGATTGTTTATCAAATTTCTTCATTGACAAATGAGATTCTTCCATCTTGATCTACCCCTTTTTGTATGTACTATTAGTCTCTTTGCTAGTGGCACACCGACATCTATGTAATACATTTTGATTTTGATGACTTAATGTCAATGAGAAATATGGTCTCGACATCTATGTTGTTGTGATTTGTGAATGTGTAATTACTAAATTACTTATGTGCATTGTGTATTGATTCTAATTTCTACTGAACATTCATATTTGTAAAAATTTGGATCTATATGTCTATATTTTTTATATAAATAATTTTTAAAATATCTTAAAATCTCTCTCTCTCTCTCTATTGTAAGTTTTAAACATGTGCAGAGAAGCAAAGCATATAGATTCTTTTAAGCAAAACAAAGATTACACCACAACATTTGCACATAAAACACAAGGATTTACCCTCGAAACCTTTAACCAAGAACCAACATTCCTTGGAGCCTCAGCTCCTATTTTCTCATTTTCATTATGAATCCCTCACAATACAAAATATAGGTATTCCTTAGCATACAATACCATAATCCGTTAACCCGGATTAGAAAATAGACCCCAATCTCTTAATTAGGATTAAATTACAAATTTTTAGAAGATTCGCAAAAACAATCGACAATTGCACCTCCCCCCCCCACATGCATGCAAAGAATATAACATATACCCAACATATATATATATATAGCATATAACTACAACCACCGTGTAGTGTAGCCCAATCCCTCATGACATAACTAGTAGTCCACTCCCTCTCGGTGTCAGGAGATTAGATAACTATGCAGTGAGTTATTCATTTGTTTCCTTCCAAATATGGGGTGTTCATTGTAACAAAACACTGAGATGCTGTTGTCACCAGAAACTGGCACGCGGGTGCTGAAAGCCCAAACCGCGGGTGTGTCGGCCCGACGACAACCTCTTGAGAGAGAGGCCAATGTCACCACACCCCTCTCTCCTCGCTTCAGACTAGCTCTTCTCCAGCTCTAGGGGGGTTTCCCTAAGTTAGGATCGCTAAGGCAAGTGCGGCTGAGGGCAAAGTGATTTGAAGAGGCTGCCTTAGAGAAACACGGGTAGCAAAAAAGGAAAATGATTTGGATTGATGGGCATGAAGGGAAGGGAGGATCAGTCCTCAAGGGAAGGCCAGTGCCAGTACCAGAAGGGTAAATGGAGTCAAAAGGGGACTCAGAAGGGCTTTGTGTTTCGCAGAAGTGAAACTAAGTTGGTCCGTTCCATAATCAGAGGCAAGGAGAATGGAAGTATAACTAACTACTTTCCATTACTCCCAAACCTTTAAGAACATAACGACAACAAACAACTTGGCAGCTGCAAATGCTTGCCCAATGTGCTAGATTATAGCTCTCTATGATGGCTTGGTCTATAACTTATGAAAACCCGAAACCACGAGAGAGAAACCCAACATATCCCAAAAACTCATCATGATATTTTCTTTATTAGCTCTGGGGAAAAATCCTCCCAGCCCCAAGATTTCTTATATCTACAAATGAAAGAGACTATGCTCTTTATGGGCCAAAAAAGGCTCTAATAGAAAAAAAAATAATAATAAAAAGTGAATCCTAGATCCACTAGACTTAAAGTGTAAGTATCACTTATATTTAAAGAGATATCACTTAACTAAAACTTTGGCTTTAGTGTGACTAACACTTTAGCTTATTGACTATCCACAAACTTTATTAAAATGAACCAGCTCCTCTATCGAATCCCCTATCATGATTTAATTTCTCCAAATGCCATGTGAGAACAAAAAAGGTGAAAGAGATAACCGCTCCAAGCAATTATCGACCAGGAAGGTGAGTGACACACGGGTTGTTAGGTACAAACTCCACGTGGTCAATCACGACATACACGATTAGCGCGGAACTGTAGCTTGCAACTGGCGTGAACTGAAATATCAGCGATACCCTAGTTAAAAAAAACGGAAATGCTGCTTCAATTTTTGGTGGGTGTACAAGCATGGTTTCTGCCGATTCCTGTTGATTTAAATGCTGCAATCTACGGGATAAGGGGTTCCAAAGAAAATAAAGTGGAAGTGGCCATCACTGTATTCGGTTGCTAATGCCCGACGCAATGAAGGGACCAAAATCCACACGGAGTTAACTCGGCTACAAACTTCTCCTTCTATCGGCGTCAACAAATCACTCCAATGCTCTAAGTGTTCCGCGTGACAACATCCTCTGCGTCTGAGATAATGATCACCATCACCTGTGATAGAAAAGCCATCCTTTTATTTTTACCTTGCTTTAATTATGCGCTGCTTCTGTAAATGTTCTAAACTTGCAACTTGTTGCATAGAGGGTGTCCGCACCATTTTGGTTCCAACATTCAGTGTTAGTAGCTCTTTATTCTGATCATTCATATTTCATCGGAAGGCATTCCTTGAGTTGAGATTGACTGTCCAGGATGTGAGTATCGACTAGAATCCTACAGATAGGCGATTTTAGCGGACCACCCATTTATTGCATGCCAGAAACTGATGAAATGTGGGCTGTGTTTTGAACTGAATGACTTGCACCAGTTGCCCGAGCTACCGTATCTTTCTAAAAACTACCAAAAATCAATAGGCGCACCTTTCTTTGATGATGTTTCTAGCTCTAGAGTTTTAATACCCTCTGGCCTGCAAACCACCCTAACAGTAACTGCGGGATATGATTCTGCAGCTTCTTTATAAAAAGTCTGGCAATATGAGCAACCTTTCCCACTGTGTAAAAAATATCATTGGTCATATCACAGAGAATACAACCATAATCACTGATAGTTTTGAACCAGGGCAATCTCCTGTGCAAATAGCTACGAACACGTACTCCTTTCCCCGTGAGAGTAGTTTACCAAGCTCTCCACCATCGGTAGCCCGTGAAATCCATGCTTCGGCTGCCACAATCCTGATCTTTTGCATAATCTCTGTAATCAACTAGATTTTTTATTTGTTCAAGATGTGGATCTACAGCTTCATCATCAGAATTCTGAAGAAGCAGCTGCAACTCCACCAGTAGTTTCTGTATCTCTTGAATTGATGATATTCAAAATGCTTGGTGTTTATGAAGCTGAAAAGATTGTGATATTCATTTTGTTGAATATTACCAATTTTACACGGGGACGCGTCCCGGAGGGTCAGGGACGCGTTTCGGCATTTCGGGCGTCCTGGGGACTCCGAAACTCCACCCGAAACGTTTCGAGACGTCCCCGTTTTGGCGAGACGTGGGGGGACGCAGGCCGAAACGTTTCGGTGGGTGGCGAAACTTGAGGGGACTTCCTGGCGTCCCCCCCCGAAACTCCGAAACTTGTGGGCGTCCCCCCCCCCCCCGAAACTCCGAAACTTCGCCGAGACTTCCTAAGGATATTTTCAATTTTTTTTAATTTTTTTTCTTAATTTAAAAAAAAAAAGTTAAAAAAATTTAAATAATTCATTAAAATTATAAATTTTATAAAGTTATTATACTTATATTATATAACTGATATTATTTAATATTTATATATTATTTATAAAGTTAAATTATTTATAAAGTTTTTAAACATTAAAAAAAATCAAAAACTAAAAATAAAAAGTTTAAAAAATTTAAATACTTCATTATAGCTTGGACTCTATTTATAGACTATAGTTATTATTCATACCGATGACTAAGTCTTTGACTCTTTCCTATTTTTGAGCAATCTTAATTTACTATTTTAGTATTTAGTATTTCAATGTTTTTGACCTTTAGTGTTATTGTTTATTGTTCAGTGTTTACTAGTTTAGTCATTTTAAATTTATTGCAATTTGCAATGTTTGTTTCAAATTAAAAATTAAAACTTTAATTATTTTGTTGATGTGCGGTATCATACTATCTAGATTCTAGTATCATTGATTCATTTTCAATCACTTAAAACTTTAAAACTTAAAAGTCAAATCTGAAGATTATCAAATATGATGTGCATATTAGTCATAGATTCATATTGATACAAAATAGATTTATAAATTATTATTAATATAATGATAATCTTGATGAATCCTGTAATGTGTTTCAACTTTGAATTTTGCATTTACATTGCATGGTTGCAGATTCCAGAATGATGAATGTTTGTTATTGTTGGGATTTATATTTTTCATATTTTTAAAATTTGTATGACTATCGCGTCCTACCGTCCCCGTTGAATTTCTTTAAAATTTGGGGGTGGTCTCCACACGTCCCGAATGTGCGTCTCCCCGAACCCGCGTCCCGCCGTCCCGGAACCTTGGGGGAACATTGAATCTTACAGAGCTGACGCTCTTGCTCACTCTTTTAGCTTTATAATAAGATCAAAAAATAGTGTGAAAACATACTACCCGTACCAGCAACTCCAATCTCAAGATCTTTGCCTTAAACAAGATCCCAAATTCTTATAACGAGCCTTCAGTTTAGCCTTTCTATGGCAGCGTCACCTTCAACATCAACTATAAACCTTTAGGTTCTTGTAAGCTTCAGGTGAAGTCCATTTAACTTCAGGTGCCAAATCGACTGCAACATCATAGTTGAGAAAATTTGAAGGAGAGAAAGCAACCTACAATGCATTATACTTGGCCTCTATATGCTCTGGATCCTTCAATGCTCTGTCCTTAACTGAACCCATTGCTTCTGGGAGAGTCTTATTCAGAATTGCTACAATTGCTGTGGTCCTTATTTTTCTTTCCCAAACTTGATTTGATAATAGCTAAAACTTCTACTGTTTGACCGGTACTAGAGTTCAAAAAGTGCTGACGCATTTTGAGGGGTAACATGTGGCTCCATGGGGGACGGGTGCTCTTGGAGAGAGCACACGAGAACCTCATAATTTCTGAGTATTCGCATACCAACTTTAAAAGAGTAGTGGGATGGCTCAATTCTCATCCACACACTTATTACAAACCTTGAAAAAATGTATAAGCAAAACAACACTGATAATGTAAATGCTCACGCAGGAGCTTTATTCATCCTACCTACCTAACTTAACATAAATCTAGAAACTGTTAAGTATATGCATACAGCCAATGGAGCCATTCCAGCATCTTGTCAATAATATAATCTCTTCCCTTGTGTTTGGTCATTACCCAAAACAAAATCTCGTCAAATATGTTGTAGATTTGAACTGGAAATGCCATCAAATGATGGCTGTCATAGTAAAGCTCATGCTGCAACACAAGTCATCTTTCAAATCTGCAATCACATAGCGCATTGGAGTGCATGCTTCATCAAGATAATACTCAAGAGGGCTTAGATAAGCACTGGGCAGCCCTTCATCAAACTGGATTTTGTCATCCATAAGACTTTTAGGAGACAGATCTGCAACACAAATGTTATTAGTTTCAAAATATACCCGAGGCAACTTCTCATCTTTATCATGAGGTTGTTCATAAGCTTGGGGCAGCTTCACATCTTCTATTATAGCTCCATCCGGGATCTCTTCAGTAATGTCTTCAACCAAGGGTTCTTGTAATGCTTCCTGAAAGAAGATTGGATCTTCAATGGTCTGTTTGTTAAGCTTAGGATGGACCCTAGGGATGAGGGCATCATATTCTTTAGCAAGCTGCCCAATCTCATCCACTGTTCCATCATGCCAGCGAAGGAGAAACCTCTTGAAAAACTTTGCCACTGAATCTATGGATTCATCCAAAAGGCCATAGAACCAGATCATTGCATCCCTTTCCAAAGTTATAGCAAAAACGACCATAATATCATCCTCATGATGAACATTAAAATCAGCGATCAGTTTACAGAGAGAGGCAATATGATGGGTGGCTGAAACACCAACATTTCCATAAAATTCGGGAAGAATATCATGCACCTTGCCACGGTCATAGCACTGATTAGGGAATCCGTGGATTTTTGAGAAATTCAGCGGGCTGTAATCTGCAATGTAATCTCCCACAAATGTCAATGAAGCATAGTCTTCAAAATCCGGGAACTGGACTTCGTCTCCGGCAACGACACCAAAATGTTGTCGCCCAAAACTGGCACGCAGGTTCCGAAAGCCCAAACTGAGGGCGCGCCGGCCTGGCGACAACCTCTCTCTCGAGAGGCCAATGTCACCACACCCCTCTCTCCTTGCTTTAGGCTGGCTCTTCTCCAGCTCTAGGGGGGTTTCCCTAAGTTCGGATCGCTAAGGTAGGTGCCGCTGAGGGCAAGGTGATCTGAAATGTAATCTCCCACAAATGTCAATGAAGCATAGTCTTCAAAATCCGGGAACTGGACTTCGTCTCTGGCAACGACACCAAAATGTTGTCGCCCAAAACTGGCACGCAAGTTCCGAAAGCCCAAACTGAGGGCGCGCCGGCCTGGCGACAACCTCTCTCTCGAGAGGCCAATGTCACCACACCCCTCTCTCCTTGCTTTAGGCTGGCTCTTCTCCAGCTCTAGGGGGGTTTCCCTAAGTTCGGATCGCTAAGGTAGGTGCCGCTGAGGGCAAGGTGATCTGAAGAGGCTGCCTTAGAGAAACAAGGATAGCAAAAAATGAAAATGATTCGGATTGATGGGCAGGAAGGGAAGGGAGGATCAGTCTTCGAGGGAAGGCCAATGCCAGTACCAGAAGGGTAAATGGAGTCAGAAGGGGACTCAAAAGGGCTTTGTGTTTCGTAGAAGTGAGACTAAGCTGGTCCGTTCCATAATCAGAGGCAAGGAGAATAAAAGTATAATTAACTACTTTCCGTTACTTCCAAACCTTCAAGAACATAACGGCGACAAACAACTTGGCAGCCACAAATGCTTGCCCAATGTACTAGATTATAGCCCTCTATGCTGGCTTGGTCTATAACTTATGAAAACCCAAAATACACGAGAGAGCCAGCAAGAAGGGTTCTAATGTCCTTCGTGTTCAATTTCTTACTCCATTGTAACCTTCTCCATGGCGATCACTTGGGGTAAACCAACTGATGCTTCATGAGAAATGGAATTCCTTAAATCTTCCATTTCTGCTCTATGCTCCAAGTCTAAATACAGAACTTTGTCTTTTAATTCTTTAACCTTTGCAGATTCTTTCTCTAGCTTTTCCTTCTGGCATTTCTCGTCAATTTCCCAGAGTACCAATTTTCCTTTATGCTTCACAATTTGAGCTTTTATCAAAAGTTACTGTCTATTGCTTTCACTTGTCTGTCATTGCTTGTTTCCCAATCTTTCCTCCAATTTTCCCATTTTCTCATAACCGAAGCAGTACTGTCTCGACAATCTTAGTAGTGTTTTTCACTTCGCTGGACAGCCCTCGTCATATCATCAAGCTCACAAATGTGCATGTGTTGGGGTGGTTATGCGGCGCTGCCATTGGTGCTACAACCCCTTCTTCTGGACTAGCAATTTGCACAGTGAAAAACTTATATCACAATACCAAGCCAGAATAATTAGAGATAAGACCTGCATAGAAATTCAAAGAGATACCAAGAATGTCGAGAGTTATCCTGGTTTTGCCTGTCGCTCTGCCTCCACTTTTCACAAGAGAGTTGAGCTCAGACCTGATGCTATTCACCTGAGAGGAGACCTAAGGAATTCCATGGGATGGGCAGGCTTGGAACAACGAGCGCTGCAATTTCCCAATAGAATATGATGCCTGAGTCGTTGCAACCAAGAGATAATTAACACCGTAGAACTAGAGCAAAGGACCTGCAAACACAAAAGATAAAACCATTGTCAAGATATGGGTGGGGTAGTTTATTCCTACATGTGCTCAGACATCCCTTCTCCGGATACAAAAAAAACTCAAGCATGCAGCGGAGCAAATGAACATCACAGTAGCATGGAGGGTTGTTAATTCGGATTTGCATGTGGATCGACTTGGCCTTGCGATTAGTCGAGTTCTTAAACTGAGTTAATGGCTTCATAATTTTGATTCATGAACCTTAGGGATGCCACTATGCCCATCCCCTATAAGAGGCCCTTGTGAAATGAGGCATCTTCTATTTGCTTCTCTATTGGCGACAGAGTTGAGCTTCCTTGGGATCTGATGGAAATCCACAATTCAAAAAATTGCTTAAGACTACGAATGATGATCATGATTCTCTTGAGCTCTAGATTGCCATGGAGACTTTGATCGTTTTTATGCTACACGATCGTTGAATCTCCAAAGAGTGAAATCTCCTTTATACTGAATTTTTTGCTAGTGTCAGTCCTTGCTAGAGTGCCAATGATTCTGCTTGATTGTGTGTTGACGTTGCCTAGATCCATACAAAAGAAGTTACCTGATGTCCTTTGGGGTCATTAAGCATCCCCTTGCACCAGAGTAATGTTTGCGTTTTCCAAAAAACGCATGAGATATATAAAACCGCTGTTTGAAGATAATCATCAATATCGTCTTATGAATTTTCTGATTGACTAATAATAAATATGAAACTAATAATCTAAATATATAGTTGTAGATGGAGGGTTAGTTAAATGACAAAGTTGTCTTTGGTTGAAACCAAAAAAACGCTATTTTTTGAAATTTCTTATAACTTATGGTCTTTAGCTCTAGAGAAAAATCCTCCCAGCCCCAAGATTTCTTATATCTACAAATGAAAGAGACTATGCTCTTTATAGGCCAAAAAAGGCTTTCATAAAAAATAAAAAAAAATAATAAAAAGTGAATCCTAGATCCACTAGACTTAAAGTGTAAGTATCACTTATATTTAAAGAGATATCACTTAACTAAAACTTTGGCTTTAGTGTGACTAACACTTTAGCTTATTGACTATCCACAAACTTTATTAAAGTGAACCGACTCCTCTATCGAATCCCGTATCATAATTTAATTTCTTCAAATGCCATGGGAGAACAAAAAGGTGAAAGAGATAACTGCTCCAAGCAATTATCGACCAGGAAGGTGAGTGACACACGGGTTGTTAGGTGCAAACTCCACGTGGTCAATCACGACATACACGATCAGCGCGGAACTGTAGCTTGCAACTGGCGTGAACTGAAATATCAACGATACCCTACTTAAAAAAATACGGATATGCTGCTTCAATTTTTGGTGGGTGTACAAGCATGGTTTCTGCCGATGCCTGTTGATTTAAATGCTACAATCTACGGGATAAGGGGTTCCAAAGAAAATAAAGTGGAAGCGGCCATCACTGTATTCGGCTGCTAATGCCCGATGCCCGACGCGATGAAGGGAACAAAATCCACACGGAGTTAACTCGGCTGCAAACTTCTCCTTCTATCGGCGTCAACAAATCACTCCAATGCTCTAAGTGTTCCGCGTGACAACATCCTCCGCGTCTGAGATAATGATCACCATCACCTGTGATAGAAAAGCCATCCTTTTTTTTTACCTTGCTTTAATTATGCGCTGCTTCTGTAAATGTTCTAAACTTGCAACTCGTTGCATAGAGGGTGTTCGCACCATTTTGGTTCCAACATCCAGTGTTAGTAGCTCTTTATTCCGATCATTCATATTACAATCATCAGAAGGCATTCCTTGAGTTGAGATTGACTGTCCAGGATATGAGTATCGACTAGAATCCTGCAGACAGGCGATTTTAGCGGACCACCCATTTATTGCATGCCAGAAACTGATGAAATGTGGGCTGCGTTTTTTGAACTGAATGACTTGCACTAGTTGCCTGGGCTACCATATCTTTCTAAAAACTGCCAAAACTCAATAGGCACACCTTTCTTTGATGATGTTTCTAGCTCTAAAGTTTTAATACCCTTTGGCCTGCAAACCACCCTAACAGTAACTGTGGGATATGATTCTGCAGCTTCTTTATAAAAAGTCTGGCAATATGAGCAACCTTTCCCACTGTGTAAAAAATATCATTGGTCATATCACAGAGAATACAACCATAATCACTGATAGTTTTGAACCAAGGCAATCTCCTGTGCAAATAGCTACGAACACGTACTCCTTTCCCGAGAGTAGTTTACCAAGCTCTCCACCATCGGTAGCCCGTGAAATCCATGCTTCGGCTACCACGATCCTGATCTTTTGCATAATCTTTGTAATCGGCTAGATTTTTTATTTGTTCAAGATGTGGATCTACAGCTTCATCATCAGAATTCTGAAGAAGCAGCTACAACTCCACCAATAGTTTCTGTATCTCCTGAATTGATGATATTCAAAACGCTTGGTGTTTATGAAGCTAAAAAGATTGTGATATTCATTTCGTTGAATATTATAGAGGTGATGCTCTTGCTCACTCTTTTAGCTTTATAATAAGATCAAAAAATAGTGTGAAGACATACTACCCGTACCAGCAACTTCAATCTCAAGATCTCTGCCTTAAACAAGATCCCAAATTCTTATAACGAGCCTTCAGTCCAGCCTTTCTATGGCAGCGTCACCTTCAACATCAACTATAAACCTTTAGGTTCTTGTAAGCTTCAGGTGAAGTCCATTTAACTTCAGGTGCCAAATCGACTGCAACATCATAGTTGAGAAAATTTGAAGGAGAGAAAGCAACCTACTATGCATTATACTTGGCCTCTATATGCTCTGGATCCTTAAATGCTCTGTCCTTAACTGAACCCATTGCTTATGGGTGAGTCTTATTCAGAACTGCTTCAATTGCTGTGGTCCTTATTTTTCTTTCCCAAACCTGACTTGATAATAGCTAAAGCTTCTGTTGTTTGACCGGTACCGGAGTTCAAAAAGTGCTGATGCATTTTGAGGGGTAACAGATGCTGGGGAGTTTGTTGTTGAAGTTGGATTGGGTAGTTTCTTTCGGATATATATATATATATATATATATATATATATATATATATATATAACGTGTCCTTTGTGTCCTGATTCTAGGGTTCTTTGTGTCTGTGTCGGATACTCGTATTTCCGTGTCCTGATTCCAGGGGTCACTGTGTTTGTGTCAGATACCCGTATTTCTGTGTCTTGTGTCCTCGTGTCAAGTGACTTAACTAGTAACATGAATATGTTGGTCTATCCTTAAGTTTCAAGAGTTAGGGTTTTTGATGTTTCTTCCACATGTGAGCCTAAGGAAGTGTTGTCATGGGTCATCCATCCTCGTGCCTGCATATTGCGATCCCTTTTTTATTTTCATTTTTCTTTGATATTTCATTATTTGGCATTTACAGTTAGTCATTTCATTGGCTTAGTCCCTTTTCTTTAGATATGCCTTTGACAACCTGGGACAAGGGAACTTGGCTTTTGCGATTGGGAGTATCTCCCATGATATTTTCCATTTTGCACTTTTGCATTTAATTTATTCAACAATTCGCCCTTTTTGAAGAGTACAAGACTCTTTTAGCTTTATTTGAGGCATTCATACTTTGGAATAGTATTGAGACCATGTAGAATTACTAAAGATAGATCATTCAGAAAGGGGAAATACGAGGGGGGTGGATGAACCGGCTAGCGAGGTAAAAAATGGCTAGGCAAAATATGATGATGGATGAAAATCACTTGACTTAGTTCACCAAGGTACAAATCAACGTCATACTAACACTCTTATTAAACTAGAAGAACCACACTAAGGTTAGACAAAGAGACGAGTAACAATTAAAGCACGCGAGTCAATATAAAGTATACATGTAGCATCTCATGCTAACTTCCCATCATACTAGAAAAGATGCTAAGAGTAAATGAAGGTTTGAAGATGTCACATCAGTCTAGGATTAGGCACTGTTTCCGGATGGGCATATCAAAGCATATGGACCATCTAGCAAGGCTGGAGGATCTCAGACACATGATCAGTGGTGAAACCGCAGATCTCACGTCAAAACTCTGATCAAAGTCACCGCTGCTGAAAAGGGGGTAACTGTTTGTAAGCTTGTAAGATCTGGGACTTGATGATGGATATGCCACCTAAAATAAAGGAAGGACTAGTAAGGATAATGGCAATAAAGGAGAAAATGTTTCTTTTATATTTGGTTGCAGTTCTGAAAATTTTGTAGAAACTGAACAATCTGCTTGAAATGTTGAATTGGAATCCAGTATGACATATCATTCATATGGTGGGGTTAAAAGGTATTTCAACATTACACTTTGGCAAAGTTCCTTTACCTGAACCACTGCTTCTGTCCATCCCTTGTTCCCTCTGGTAAAAATAAGTAAAATTACGAAGAAAGGAAATGTTGTCTCTTTATTTCTAGGTTCTATATATTTGTAAATGGATGTTGATATATAATATATATGTTTTAGTTGTGGATAGGTGCATAAATACATATTTATACACATATACATACATATATGAATGTGTGTGCATCTAGATGGTGTACCATTTTTACGTTCTAAAATTCTAAAAACCAAAGTTCACAAAACTTGAGATATTTCAGAAACTTGAGATTTATTCGCACTACAAGAAACACGTTCCTCTAGTTGTAGGTACCATTTTTACGTTCTAAAATTCTAAAACCAAAGTTCACAAAACTTGAGATATTTCAGAAACTTGAGATTTATTTGCACTACAAGAAACATGTAGGTTCTTAGGATGGGTTTTTGTTGGAAACTTTGCTAATGGAATACTTGATTGAAGTGTTGTAGTACTCAATAAAGTAAAATTAAAATATGGATGCAGATCCTACTTGGAAGGCCAGGCTTGAAGGGCTTTGGGAGGTCTCTATTAGATTGCATAATTTGACTATGCATGTGAATTCATAGTGGTCTGAAATATTTTGGCGCTGCTTACTCTATCCTGCAAAGTTGATGTGTCAACTCTAGCAATTATTTATAATGTATTAATCTCTACAAAGTGTTTGGGGATGGGGCTTTTGTTTTGACAAAATCATTGCAGTAAACACTTCTTGACATATTGAACATAAATAGCAATGGTGGGGCTGTTGAATGAAGTAGGTGATGTTGAAGATGCATTTCTTAATTTGATTGAATTTATGTTCAGACGTTGGGATGGGTTCAAAGACTCCTACAAGATCATGGAATTTTCAAATGGTGATAGGTGTTGGAATGGTCCAGATAGAAGTTTAAAGGTAAGGTTTGCCTTGGTATTCTACATTGGTTTATGCAGTTTTCTGGTGAGCAAAAAAATTAGTTTATTGTCACTGGCAAGCATTTCACCTGTTAAGTATATGTAGTTGGCATTCTGTTAATTTAATACCCAGTTTATGTTTGATTACAGATCAGGCTTAGATGTGGGTTGAAGAATGAATTTGATGATGTTGATGAACCAAGCCGATGCGAGTGAGTGTTATAAAATCTATATATTTATGGCTGCTTCAATCTGGATTGTTTTTTGATTAATTAAAACATGAATAGCTGAATATTTGTTCTAAGAAAAAAAACTCTAAATTGGCAGGTACGTTGCAAGCCTATTAACTCCAGCCTTCTGTCGAGAAGAAAGATTACAGGTTCGTGATCACTTAAATTTGATGCAACCTCAGTTGGATTAATTTATTGTATTTTAGAAAGTTGGCACTTAGAATTAAGATGGAGAAGAAGATTTTAATGTGTGTCCTAACCTTTGTAGGAACTGCAAAAGCGCCTGGATTCATTAAACCAAGAGAATCAAACTCATGATGAACTTTAGGATGGTATGCTGAAACTCAAGTGAAAATAGATCTGAATATTTAACCAGTGACATTCTGATAGAGTTGTCTCAATTGAGACCACGTTTTATATGACATGAGCGGTGGAATTCGTTCTTGAGTTTTTCCGCACAGTATCTTTTCATCGTTAGAGATCAAGCTCATGTCACGGGACATTATGAGAATCTATTTTGCATTTCTTGATGTGATTTGGTGTAGGAAATCAGATAGTACAAATTCACTGGCTGGTGTGAAAAATCTTATCAGCCACTAAAAGTCATTTCTGGAATGAAGCTGTCTGCCGCCCTATATATTGCTGCTGTAATTTTATTCCTGTCTGGATAGCAATGCTGGCAAATAATATATGACAATCTTTCTCATATTCTTTTCTTTGCTTGTTGACAGCCTCAGAAGTCGTAACTAGATTTTCAGAAAAAATGATATATCTTATTGGCAAAGCAGTAGTAATGTCCATATGATTTGTTTAATGTACAACAATCAGACCATTATGGAGGCGCAAGGAATATTTTGGTCAGGGAGTACATAAGTGACCATGTGCCCTCCCCCACCAATTCTTCTAGATTAATGCTGATTGCTTATTTTTAAACAGAAACGGGTATTTTATATATTAATAAAAAGAAAAAGAGCTGCGGCCTCACTATACAGCCTGCAAATACATAGTTTGAAGCATATTGCAGTCCAAAATTGGCCAAAGATTAGGCTCAAATCCAAAAAGCTAGTTCTAAAATGTCTAGCTCTAGCTAAGATCATCCTACAGTACATATTAATAATTATGATGGCGTACTGGCAAACAAACTAGCCTAGTATAGGGAAAATTTGCGAAACACATCTAACTTACACAAATTTAAGACAATCCATAGTCTCCATGTCTCCTCTGACCTGCTGCTGAGGCCAAGCAAGAAGGGTTCTAATGTCCTTCGTGTTCAATTTCTTACTCCATTGTAACCTTCTCCATGGCGATCACTTGGGGTAAACCAACTGATGCTTCATGAGAAATGGAATTCCTTAAATCTTCCATTTCTGCTCTATGCTCCAAGTCTAAATACAGAACTTTGTCTTTTAATTCTTTAACCTTTGCAGATTCTTTCTCTAGCTTTTCCTTCTGGCATTTCTCGTCAATTTCCCAGAGTACCAATTTTCCTTTATGCTTCACAATTTGAGCTTTTATCAAAAGTTAACTGTCTATTGCTTTCACTTGTCTGTCATTGCTTGTTTCCCAATCTTTCCTCCAATTTTCCCATTTTCTCATAACCGAAGCAGTACTGTCTCGACAATCTTAGTAGTGTTTTTCACTTCGCTGGATAGCCCTCGTCATATCATCAAGCTCACAAATGTGCATGTTTTGGGGTGGTTATGCGGCGCTGCCATTGGTGCTACAACCCCTTCTTCTGGACTAGCAATTTGCACAGTGAAAAACTTATATCACAATACCAAGCCAGAATAATTAGAGATAAGGCCTGCATAGAAATTCAAAGAGATACCAAGAATGTCGAGAGTTATCCTGGTTTTGCCTGTCGCTCTGCCTCCACTTTTCACAAGAGAGTTTGTTGATTTTTGTACCTTGTCAGGAGTTCCCTAAGTGACTTTATTTTGCCTGAGTCACTTAAGAGGGAAAATGTGACCCTCACACTAAAGTCACTTAAATGTGACTTTATGACTAAAGTCACTTTTTATAAAGTGAGTAAGTGAGTGAATTTATTTATGAGAAATAAATAAATGAGATATTCACTCTCACTGTGATGTTATAAAAAGGAGTGAGGGAGGCAAAAGTGAGAATAGATTTCATTTTTACAGATGAAGGAGAGGAGAGCTCAAGGAGGTCGATTTTCCCAAGGAGGTCAAATTCCAGGTTAGGGTTTGAAGGAGAAGATTCCAGATTTAAGCTTGCACAGTTCCCAAGGTGTACGGCTTGCATTTATTACAGGTGTACGGCTGCATTGATTGCTCAGTACGGCTGCTGCAGATTTGGCACGAACTTCGAGGAGGAAGTACGGCTAGGACAGCACGGATCCCGAGGTGTACGGATCTGTACGGAGCATTTAATTCGGCACAAATCCCGAGGTGAAAGGACAGTGTACGACTGGGTAAATTCGGCACGAATTTCGAGGTAATTTACTGCTGCATTAAATTCTGTACGGCTGCATTTAATTCTGGCACGTGTCCCGAAATCTGTACGGCCTGTCCGCTGTACGGCCGTGGTCTGATTTGGCACGGAAATCGAGGAAAGTTACTGCTAGGGTTTGAAGGACAGTTTGTGTCTTTAATGCTGAATTTCTGCTGGTGGAGATAAGTCAGATTTTCATCTCTGACGAATTTCGAGGTAATTTACTGCTGCATTAAATTCTGTACGGCTGCATTTAATTCTGGCACGTGTCCCGAAATCTGTACGGCCTG
>LPNX011046989.1:396364-415566 GCA_001517045.1 Pseudotsuga menziesii
GAGTTGAGCTCGGCCCTGATGCTATTCACCTGAGAGGAGACCTAAGGAATTCCATGGGATGGGCAGGCTTGGAACAACGAGCGCTGCAATTTCCCAATAGAATATGATGCCTGAGTCGTTGCAACCAAGAGATAATTAACACCGTAGAACTAGAGCAAAGGACCTGCAAACACAAAAGACTAAAACCATTGTCAAGATATGGGTGGGGTAGTTTATTCCTACATGTGCTCAGACATCCCTTCTCCGGATAAAAAAAAAACTCAAGCATGCAGCGGAGCAAATGAACATCACAGTAGCATGGAGGGTTGTTAATTTGGATTTGCATGTGGATCGACTTGGCCTTGCGATTAGTCGAGTTCTTAAACTGAGTTAATGGCTTCATAATTTTGATTCATGAACCTTAGGGATGCCACTATGCCCATCCCCTATAAGAGGCCCTTATGAAATGAGGCATCTTCTATTTGCTTCTCTATTGGCGACAGAGTTGAGCTTCCTTGGGATCTGATGGAAATCCACAATTCAAAAAATTGCTTAAGACTACGAATGATGATCATGATTCTCTTGAGCTCTAGATTGCCATGGAGACTTTGATCGTTTTTATGCTACACGATCGTTGAATCTCCAAAGAGTGAAATCTCCTTTATACTGAATTTTTTGCTAGTGTCAGTCCTTGCTAGAGTGCCAATGATTCTGCTTGATTGTGTGTTGACGTTGCCTAGATCCATACAAAAGAAGTTACCTGATGTCCTTTGGGGTCATTAAGCATCCCCTTGCACCAGAGTAATGTTTGCGTTTTCCAAAAAACGCATGAGATATATAAAACCGCTGTTCGAAGATAATCATCAATATCGTCTTATGAATTTTCTGATTGACTAATAATAAATATGAAACTAATAATCTAAATATATAGTTGTAGATGGAGGGTTAGTTAAATGACAAAGTTGTCTTTGGTTGAAACCAAAAAAACGCTATTTTTTGAAATTTTAGTTGCTTCAAGAGCCGTTTCTATAGCTCGGATGTTGTCACATGTAGTATAACAGAATAAATAATAATAAAAAAATTAAACAGACATCATTTTTTGAAATTTTAGTTACGTCAAGAGGCGCTTCTACAGCTCGGATGTTGTCACGTTATATGTAGTATAACAAAATAAATAATAATAAAAGATAATTAAACGGACATATAACCAATATGGAGGAGTTGTTCTCATAATTGTCACGTTACATGTAACATAACAAAATAAATGTAATAAAAAAAATAATTCAGCCAACATGTAACCAGAATGTGAAGATGTTCTCACGTTTATCATGGTATAGGTAGCATAACGGAATAAATTAAAACCAGCATAGATCCATCTAAAAGGGATCTACCAAGCACCGAGAGGGATCAAACATTTTAAGGTGTAAACCCTTTTTTAGAGGAAGTGTTGAGTAAATACGTAATCCAATGTTTATGGTTTTAGTTTATCTAATTTATATTGCTATATATATATGCAATCCTAAACAATTTAAATTTAATTTAAGCCGACATGTTATTTTAATAATATTTTTATTTTTTATTTTATAAAGAACACGTGCCAACTCTAGGATGAGCACGAAAGGAGTTACACATCTCTCCAATACTGGACTGTAGAATGCACCTCTTCGATGCAAAAAAACAATTCAACTGACATGTAACCAGAATGTGAAGATGTTGTTACGTTTATTATGTTACATGTAGCGTAAGGAAAAATAACTTGAATGTGAAGATGTTGTCATGTTTATCATGTTAAATGTAGCATAAAGAAAAATAAATTTTAAAAATCAGTGATGTTTGTTCAGATTTGAAAAAATCTGATATATTTAGTCGATTTCCACAAATTGATCTTCCCAGCGACATTAATTTGATGTGCTTTAGACTGGATTTTGTGATATCGTTTGCCATGTGATGTATCATTTAGCTACGCATGATAGAGCACTGATAAACATTTATCGCTTAAATGTGAATATGAGTACAACAAAGGATAAATTAATAAACTTCAGCTTGTTTTCTACTTTAGATTGTTTATAACATGATGCATAGCTGCATTAACAATAATATTGCGGGAAGTTGTCGCTGCTTCCTACGGCATTTCTTGGACCAAGATGGTAAAGTCTTGGACATGTTGAACCTTGGGCAACTAAAAGATTGCAAAGAACAAACGGTCAGATATGTTGTTGATATATGGAAGCAAATTGATAGATATATAATAAGTACTCCGATAAGGATGCCACACAAAATAACAACAATTCCGGTTATCATTACTCTAGAGCATTCCAAGGGTTAGTATTTTCTACACTTTTGGTTTACAAGTAGCATAACGAAAAATATTTAATTAAACAAATAAATAATCCATGTTATAGAATTTAAATTAAAAAAAATTAAGTATATATATATATGGACGCAATAAAAAATCATGTTGCTTGAATATGGATGAAGCATATTCAATTTAATTAGTTCGGGTTTGAAGAACATATGCAACAAATTCAACACCTCTCTATAGTTTTACATTTTGACTAAATGAGTATTAGAAAGGTGATCATTTTTTATGGGCGGATTTTCAAGTATGCTTTTGCTTTGAATGAATTTGTTTGCACATAAATTTACGCTACTGAGTTTCTATGCAGAAATTTTTCCGCTAATACATTTTTCCGCAAATACATTTTTCTGCGCATAAATGTTTCCGCCCACATGCTATTGTGTTTATGTGCATAAATTTTTATAGTGTTTCTTTTGTTTACAAATAGTTATAATATTGTGTTTTTGTTTTAATTATTTTAAATTAAATTGTTATAGTTATATTGAATTGCTATATTGTTCGTTTTAGTTAAATTTAGTAATTAAAGTGTTAATATAATTTAAAATAAGTTAAATAAATTATAATGTTTAATATGAAATATTAAATTGTTAAAATTTAAATCAAATTAATGCTTGAATACCATATATCTTCTTGTTATTTTTGTCAACATTTGTCAGATTCAACATGGCGTCAATGATATTATCCCCTACATTTAACATGCTATTGCGACGTTTGTTGAATGTAGTTGTCATTGATGTTAAAGGAGTTCAGTAATGACAAAGGAATAACCAAGGGCATGATGGCATGAAAACTCTGTGTAAGACAAAGGAATAACAAAGGAAGTGATGACATGGCATGTATGATGATGTGGCATGTGTGATGAGACTGGAAAGACACATGATGTTGTTTTGATGCTATCATGAAGTTAGTGTTGCAATTTGACATCATTCTGGAAAAGTATGGCAATTTTGTGAAACTTTGGAAATTGAGTATGGAAATATTAGTCAAAACTGCCCTAAGGAAATGTGCGCCATAATTCATAGGTCAAGGAAAATGCAGTCATAACTTCCTTAAGGAAATGCCCACCATAATTCATAGGTTAAGGAAAATCCTCGCCCCATCTTGTCAGGTTATAGCTTGTTGAAGTGTCTATCTGACCATGGTCTCGTTTCAAAGCAAATAGTAAATTAGACAAAGTCAGACGGTTCAGATCAAAGGAGAGAAGATAGATCGATGACGAGGAAATGATCCACAAAGTAAAAGTGCACAGAAGATAACATTCCTGAGTGCCAAAGTGAAGTTTCGTGTTTGATAGCTAATCAACAGACGAGGAGGATTCCACAAGCGATCGACGATTCATAGGAGTTGCGGAAAGAGATTTGTGGGAAGATATTGTAGAAGCCCATTGCAAAAAAAGTTGGAAGGCACATCCACAATCTGCAATCCATAATTCGCAACCCGACTACGAAAAGAACGTTGCGGCCGCATAATTGCGGAAGTCGTTTTTGAAATTTGGGAAATGCATACCTGCAATCCGCAATCCACAATTGCAGAGGGTCGAAAAAGTTGAAAGGTAGATCCACAACTCGCAATTGCGGAATGAAGGAGTTGCCACATATTGCAGAAAGGGCAATTGCAGAAGGAAGGAGTTCCCACATATTGCAGAAAGGGCAATTGCGGAAAGATAAATGCAGAAAGGTAATTGTGGAAGGATCTCTGTTTGACACTAAAAAATGTGCAAGAAATTTTTGAAGAGTCACAATGAAGGTATGTGACTATTAGATGAAGAGGCACATGTCCAAAATCAAAGGATGTGAGTGTTGAAAGGTTATGCCTGTGAAAAAAATGCACGAAGATCCAAAATGAAGAGGTGTGTTTGATGAAAGGGCATGACCGTTAAAAAGAAATGCATTTGTTGAAGAGACACTGTTGAAAGTGCGTTAGGTGAATAGGAATAATGAGTAGAGTTGAAAGGACGTGATCATTGAAAATACACACTGATTCATATGGGTATGATGAATATATATGTGCATATTTCGACGTGTTGAAGAGTGTCTCTGCAACCTAGATCTAAGTAGGAGTAACAACAAAAGACAGAGACCAAGGAAGTGATAAGAAACCAAAGACGGAATTGAGGACATAAGAAGATATGGAAGTTTGATAAAAACATATTATGGTGGCAGGGTGGTGGTAGGGCAGGATACATGCTTGCAAGGGGTTGTAGCCTCCTTCCAGTAGTTGCTGGTAAATGTGGTGTTGAAGCATCCTTTCAGTAGTAGTTGATAAAACAGGGGGTGGTAGCCTCCTTCTAGTAGTAGCTGGTAAAAACGGTGTTGTAACATCCTTGTTTGTTGTAGCAGACAAAAACCAGGGTGTTGTAGCATCCTTCAGTTGTAGCTGAGAAACTTGGGGATTAAAGTCTCCAACAAGTTGTAGCTTGCAAAAACAATTGTAACTATAATTTTGCAGTTATAGAAAGTGTTTGTGGTTTTCTCAATTGGGATTCCACGATAAAAGTTGTGTTCCTTGTATTTTGTTGATCATGTGTGTTAATGAATAAATTAAAAGTGGTTTTAATTGTTTAAAAGTTATCAATATTGATTCACCCTTCCCTCTCAATATTGCCCAATATTCCAACAATTGGTATCAAAGCATGATCCTTCCCTACAGTCTAAACCACCAGAAGGAAGATCCTATTAAAAACCACTATGGATCAACAAGAAGGGATTGACTCCAACAGAGCTCAAGTACTTAATAAAGAAGGATATGCATTATGGAGCATAAAATTGAGAGTGTACATACAATCATTAGGATATGGAGTATGGAATTCAGTAATCTCTGATTACATCCCACTCAAAGGAATAAGTACTACATATCATAAAGAATCCAAGAAAAATAACTTAAGGACAATGGAGGCCATACTTGATGGATTGCCACAACCCATCAAATAGAAGACAAGACAATGTATCTCAACTAAGGAACTTTGGGTCAAATTGGAGAAACTTTACTGAGTTGAACAAAGAGCAAAAGCAAGCCTTTCTATTTTCGAGAATGCTAGTGATGATGAAGAGCCTTGCAGTCATAAGGAAGATCAAATGAGTAAAATCATATACAAGAAAAAAATTAATAAAAAGAAGGAAAACTTATATTCCATGGAAGATAGTGAAGATGAAGAGATAAGTGAAGATGAAAAAAATATACTAATGGGGATAGTAACTTATGAAGATGATTAAGATGTGGAAGGGGAGGTGGACCTAAATGCATAACTCATAAGTGCCCTTGAATTTTTTAGAAAGAGTAGAATGAAGAACAATTCTTTGAAACAAAATCTATCAAAGTACCTAGAAGAGCAGAAATCAAAAGAAGAAGAAGTCAAGACCCTCCAAGAAAAACTGCACAATTAAAGACAACAAACAATGGCTAGCACGAAAGAGGCCGAGAGCTTAAAACATGAAGTTGCTAACTTCAAGGAGGAAGTAAAGAGGCTAAAATACCATCAGATCATTAATGAGAAGTTCAAGGAGAAAATATAAGACTGTAAAAGACTTGAAGAAGAAGTTATTTTACTGAGAAATAAGCTTGATAAAGAATCTATTAAATCAAAATTTGAAAACAGCTCAAGGACTTTAGATGAAATCCTAAGTAGCCAAAGACTATCAAGTGATAAAACTGAATTAGGTTATGACAAATAAAAGAAGCCAGAATGTTTTTCTTTTACATTCCAAGCTAGAAATAAAAGAAACTATGCTGTTGTACTCACAAGCTCGATTAAGAAGAATAGTTATAAATCTGCGCCCTCCTCTCATAATAAAGATAGAACTGATATGATACCTAAAAGACCAATGACAAGAAGGTACCAACAAATATTTTTCGGTCATTGCTACTCTTGTAATAATTTTGGACATATGGCTAGAGAATGTAAGCTAAGAAAGAAAGCTTCAATAAAAGTTTAGAAACAAAGAAAGGGATGGAAGAAGATAGAAGTTGTGAAGTAGAAAGATCAAAGATTCCTCAAATATAAAGGAAAGTTTTTTGGTCATTGTCATTGTTGTCACAAGTTTGGTCACAAAGCTGTTGATTGCAGAATCAAGGGAAAAGATCAAAGTACAAAATCCAAAAGACAAAGAAGATCAGTAAGAAGGGTACCTCTTGGAAAGATGTGGAGAAGAAATCTGATTACAAAGACTTAGAAGAAACACAAATTTTAAACATGAGTGAAGTTTCTAAAGATGATGATGAGCATAATAGTGCTTAGATAAAAATGACATCCATTATCAGGGAAGGAAAAATGAAGATGTAAAAGAATACACCAATGGAGATGAAGATGTTAATTATTAGAGGAAATTTCAATTTAAAATGGGCCTTCCAAAAATGATACAAATTCCATGTCATCATGTATTAGCCAATCAAAATGCTTTAAATTAGATAAAAATGACATCCATTATCAGGGAAGGAAAGATGAAGATGTAAAAGAATACACCAATGGAGGTGAAGATGATAATTATTAGAGGAAATTTCAATTTAAAATGGGCCTTCCAAAAATAATACAAATTCCATGTCATCATGTATTAGCCAATCAAAATGCTTTAAATTTCAAACAGGGAGCACCTCTTTAACAAATTTTTAATATAAATTTGGGGATAGGTATCATAAAAAGAACTACTTTTTTTGTTCGTATTTTCTACATATCTCCCACTGTTTTTACTCAAATTTCGATTGGGAGAGCTCGTTGGATGGGAAATTAAATTCCGCATCCAACGAGTACCCACTCGACATACTTTTGACGGGCCCCGCTACCCCAAAAACAAGAAATACATTTTTTCAGGTATTTCTTGTTTTTGGGGTAGCGGGGCCTGTCAAAAGTATGCCAAGTGGGTACTCGTTGGATGCAGAATTTAATTTCCCATCCAACAAGCTCTCTCGATCAAAATTTGAGTAAAAACAGTGGGAGATATGTCGAAAATACGAACAAAAAAATAGTTTTTTATTTTCTTCCTCCAAAATTAATAAATATTATTTTATTATTTTAACTATTATTTTATTAATTTTCCTTAGGAGGCCCATTTTGAGTTGAAATTTCCTCTAATGGGTGGATGCATTTTCTAAAATCTCTCGTGCCCTAGAAGAGAACCTTGGAATTAACATTATAAGGGATCATATAATCAAGGGGAGTTAATATCATAAATTGCAATTGTTACTTGAAAAATATTAGTTGGTAAGAAGAAAATAATGTTTTGAGGTTTCCATCAAAACAAGAACAAGAAGAGTCATAAGAAATACTTGGTAAAATCTATATTCCTCAAAGACAAGAAGAAGTGTAGAAGTGACAAATTGAAAAAGAAAACATTTTGCCTAGAAATAATCTATGTGACAAGCATGCTTGATGGTTGAAGTGTAACAAAATAAAAAGAAAAATTAGAGAAGACAAGAGATGATCGTGGTTAAATGATAAGACTGGTGTATGGTTGACATAGAGCAAAGTGTAACCTGTGAAGTAACATGAAAATATTAAAATAAGTGATCCATGAGATCCATGAAGACCATGAAGTCTGTAATGCAATAGAAGATGAATATTATCCTTATTACTCAGAATATGATGTCATGACATATAAATTAAAAACTTTGTCCATCCTAAAAGTATTCATTTGATCATAATTGTTTGGGATGATCTTCCACATTTCACACTTTGAGGATTTGATAATCCTGTTTTGATGGTTGATGGGCAAATGTGAAGATCAATACAAGAACATATCTAAAGGGCACCATTTAGACATTCTTAAGGACTGTCTGATTTGGAAATTATGAATAGTCATTTATATGAGTTGAAATCATTCTTGATCTAATATTTTAAAAGCAGTTTTAACTACAAAAATTGTTGATAGTGGAAGAAAAATAAAGGTTGATTTGAAAGATAAAGATGCAATTTATTGAAAAAGTGCCAAGATGAGTAAAAGTAGTAGTAACGATTGCGAAGGAACAATTGGTATTCAAACACATATCAGTTTGATGAAGTTCTTTCTAAATTTGTCTCTCATAAGCATGTTTATGAACCCGTAGCAAAGCATGTTGTTTCCTTAGACCAAGAAATTATGGTGCAAGCTATGATAGAAGAATATAGTATAAATCAAACTAGTTAAAGCCTGGTCAATGTCTAAAGGAACAAGGACATATGGATAATAAATTGCTTTCATTGCATTGAAGACTCCTTACAAAGAGCAAGTTACACTATACATTTTTAAAGAGCAGTTTATGGAAGAAAATTAATGATGAGTGTAAACTCTGTCACAAAATGTAGAAAATGTTAACAAAGGGGAGGAACATTGAAAGGGGGAATTTATGAACTAATCATCGATGTTCTGCATCAAAGACTCACTACAAGAAAGTAATTGAGGATGTTAACCAGATCATAACACAATGATTAGTACCAGTTCTAGTTAACAAGAGGAAGAGAAACAAAGAGCTAAATTTCTTAAAAGAGGAGATATATTGGCAAGGGCAGTTGTCAAAAAGAATAAATATAGGAAATTCTCTATCAAGATGGTTACAACAAGGGAATAACAAGTTATCCTTTGTCATTGTTGTCGAAGGGGGAGAATGTTTAGATGTTTCCATCAATGCCAAAGCGGGTGAATGTTGAATGTAGTTGTCATTGATTTTAAAGGAATTTAGTAATGACAAAGGAATAACCAAGGACATGATGGCAGGGAAAACTCGTGTAAGACAAAGGAATAACAAAGGAAGTGATGACATGGAATGCATGATGAGGTGGCATGTGTGATGAGGCTTGAAAGACACATGATGGTGTTCTGATGCTATCACGAAGTCAGTGTTGCAACTGAAATCATTCTGGAAAAGTATGGCAATTTTGTGAAACTTTGGAAGTTGACTATGGAAATATTAGTCAAAACTACCCTAAGGTAATTCCCACCATAATTCATAGGTTAAGGAAAATGCAGTAAAAAATTCCGTAAGGAAATGTCTGCCATAATTCATAGGTTAAGGAAAATGCCCGCCCCATCCTATCAGGCTATAGCTTTTTGAAGTGGTTATCTGACCATGGTCTCATTTTAAAGAAAATAGTAAATTAGAAAAAGTCAGACGGTATAGATCGAAGGAGAGAATATGGGTTGCCGAAGGGGAAAGGATCTGCTAAGTAAATGTGCGTGGAAGATAACATTCCGGAACACCAAAATGAAGTTTTGTGTTAGATAGTTGATCAACAGATGAGGAGGATTCCACAAGCGATCAATAATTCATAGGAGTTGCGGAAATAGATTTGTAGGAGGATATTGCAGAAGCCCATTTTGGAAAAAGTTGGAAGGCACATCCACGATATGCAATACGCAATACGCAATCCACAACCCAACTACGGAAAGAGCGTTGTGGCCGCATAATTACGGAAGTCATTTTTGAAATTTGGGAAATGCATACCTGAAATCCGCAATCCACAATTGCGGAAAGTTAATTGCATAAGGAGTTTGCAGAAGGTTGAAAAACTTGAAAGGAAGATCGGCAACCTGCAATTGCGGAAGGAATGAGTTCCCACAGATTGTGGAAAGGGCAATTCCGGAAAGATAAATGTGGAAAGGTCGTTGCAGAAAGGTAATTGCGAAAGGATCTATGTTCGATGCTAAAAAATTGCACAAGAAAATTTTAAATAGTCACGATGAAGATATGTGACTATTAGATGAAGAGGCACATGCCCAAAGTGAAAGGATGTGATTATTGAAAAGTTATGACTATGAAAAAAGGCACTAAGTTCGAGAATGAAGAGGTGCATTTGATGAAAGGGTGTGACTGTTAATGAAGAAATGTGTTTGTTGAAGAGACACACTTGTTCAAAGTGTGTTTTGGTGAATAGGCATAATGAACAGAGTTGAAAGGACATGATCATTGAAAGGTTATGACTATGAAAAAAGGCACTAAGTTCGAGAATGAAGAGGTGCGTTTGATGAAAGGGTGTGACTGTTAATGAAGAAATGTGTTTGTTGAAGAGACACACTTGTTCAAAGTGTGTTTTGGTGAATAGGCATAATGAACAGAGTTGAAAGGACATGATCATTGAAAGAGGCATCATATCAATGAAAAGACACGCTGGTTCATATGGGTATGATGAATATATATTTGCATATTTCGACCTGTTGAAGAGTGTCTATGCAATCCACATATATGTTGCAGCAAAAACAAAAGACAGAGATGAAGGAAGTGATAAGAAACCAGTGACAAAATTGAAGACATAAGAAGATCTGGAATTTTGATAAGAACATATTAGGGTGGCAGGGTGGTGCTAGGGCAGGCTACATTCCTGCAAGGGGGTTTTAGCCTCCTTCCTGTAGTTGTCGGTTAATGAGGTGTTGAAGCATCATTTTATTAGTAGCTTATAAACCAGGGGGTTGTAGCCTCCTTCCAATAGTAGCTAGTAAAAAGGTTCATGTAGCATCATTGTTTGTTGCAGTAGGTATAAACCAGGGTGTTGTAGCATCCTTTAGTTGTAGCTGAGAAACTTGTGGATTGAAGTCTCCAGCAAGTTGTAGCTTGCAAAAACAATTGTAAATATAATTTTGTAGTTATAATAGAAAGTGTTTGTGGTTTTCCCAATAGGGATTTCACGATAAAAGTTGTGTTCCTTGTATCTTGTTGATCATGTGTGTTAATGAATAAATTAAAAGTGGTTTTAATTGTTTAAAAACTATCAATACTAATTCATCCCCCCCGCTTAGTATTTTCTAATATTCCAACAGACATTGTCATAAGGGAGCCACTTGTCTAAGACCACATTGTGTTTTCTAGTTGCTAAAAATATTTTTTTCTTTGAGATTTTGTCACTTCATCTTGTTCATTTTGCTCATCTACTTTGACAACAATTGAGTTTTCTACTATCACTACATCAATCCTTTCAACAAGAAACCTATTAGATCTAGAGGTTGAGATTCCTCATGTAAAATCTTTGTTTCACAGTTCATCATCATTCATAGCATTGATACCATGTATTTTTGTCTTTTAGAGAATTTATCTCATTATCATATTTGAGTGTAGATCTTTTTTATTTCTTTCTCTTTTCATATGCCACTCATTTTTTCACATCACCTTTATATTTATGCATATATTTGTCTTCATCTTGGAATCCATTGTTTGTGGAACCGTCCTTTTTCTTAACACAAATGACATTTGCATTTCCTCAGTTTCTGGATTGTTTGGTTGAAGGTATGTTGTTTGTTTTTCTATTCATTGTTGAGTCTGTTGTTATTGGATATATTGTGACCATTTTCCTTCAGTGCATTCGTAATAGTTTCATTAAGTCTATTGACTTGATCATGACTTCATCCCATTATATCAAGATCACACTTGGTGAGCTCATCATCAAAGCCCTTGCATTTTAAGTTTATATGGTTGATTGGGTTCCATCGATGATACTCTATATATCTTGATTTCCTCATTTAACCATGTTGGAAGTGGTGTGGTTGGTGGGTGAACACATTGGGTAGGTGTCAGGTTTTGGTTTTCCTTTGATTGTTCCAAGATAGTTTGTATGGACTTTTCTATGCTTTTTGTCGAATTCTTGAGTTCCTCTATCTCCTTTTTTCATATCACTCATTTTTTTGTTCTACTAATCGTAAATCTTCCTAAAGTTGTTTGAAAATTTATCCAGTAGAGAGTTTAATTCTTAATTCATAATTATTTTACTCCCACTTTTGTAAATTTCTAGTATTTCCCAATCTTGGTTTCAAGTTTCTATGACATCAATGTTTAATGCCCGAACCCATTCAATTTATGACTACTGTAAATGAAGTTTTTACTCGTAAACACATTCAGACTTGAAACACTTAAGAAACATTTACAACTTTTGTTGAGCAGAAATATAAAGCAATCACACTATACAATTTCAGACACTAGTATTTTTAGCCAATAGGCCTAGGAAAAACTCCTAAGGGAAAACTTGATATGAGAGGGTGACTTTTATTTTTTTCTTCTTTAAAAAATAAATTACAACATTATGCAAATTTAGAAATCACAACTTATTATCAACCAAGAAAGATCAATTTTCTGCCTTAAAAAGTATGTTGTGTTTGCCTAGTTTTCTGTGCATTAACAAACTCAAAAATCACACCATTTATATGTTGTACAATATGCCTTATCACAGTTAAAGCTCTACTTAAATTTCAAGCCAATCTCAGTCTTTTCCCTTGTTTTATGTGTCCACTTTACCAACAATAAATATACCTTTAAATTTGTGCCATCTTAGCCTTAAAAATCATGCCCTTTGCTACAGGAAGCCTGTTGTATGGAATTTAAATTTAATGTTATACTGTCTGAAATTAATTGTTGAGTTTCTCTCCTTGATTTTTGTGCCAACGTTCTAGAAATTTGTGACCAATCTCTACTTCTCAAATTTTGTGCTCGCGTTCTAGGAAATCGGTCCGTCTTCATTGTTGTACAGATGCTTGGGAAAACATGCTAGTATTCTTTTGTCTCCCTTTCTTCTCCTCTCCTCTTCTTAGGATGAGTTCACTGCTCCTCTTTGAACATAGTCACGAATGAAGTGGTACATGATCTTTATGTGTTTTGACCTGTCTTGAAACACTAGATTCTTTGAAAGCCTAATGCTGCTTTGATTATTAGAATAAATCATTGTTGGTCTCAACTCTAGACCAAATAAGCAAACCAATAAGTTACAAATCCATATGGTTTCACAATTGGCTTGACTGAATGCCATATATTTCGCCTTTGCAGAACTCAGTGCAACTGATTTTTGTTTTCGACTAAATCAAGACATTGTTGTTAAGACCAAAATGAAAAAACACTCAGATGTACTTTTACGGTCTGTCACACTACTTTCCCAATCAAAATATATAATCCAACCAAAGTAACACCATCCATTTTCCTATACTATAGACCATAATATACAGTTCCATGCAGATATCTAAACACATGTTTTATAGCAATCAAATGAACTCTCTAAGGATCTACCATGAACTAGTTCAGAGCATTCATTGTAAAACAAATATCCGGTCTTCCTGGTATTAATGAGAAACATCAAAGATGCAATGAGATGACAGTATACAATCGGACCTACCAACTCTCCCTCCTAAGCATGAAGCTTCTTCTAGTTGGTGATCATCGGTGTAGTCATCGGTTTACAGCCCTGCATTTTAAATCGATTCAAAATATCCATAGCATACTTCCCCTTTCCAAGGAAAATGTGCCTCAAAAGGCTTCCACACCTCCAAACCCAAATAACAATGCTTCAACCCAATGTCCTTCATCTCAAACTCTGTGACAAGATCTCTCTTGCACTTTGCAATGAGTCTATCTGCACCTGTAACGATCAAGTCATGCACATACATCACCAAAATAAGTGGATTCTCGCCAACAACAATGTAGTAAAGGTTTGGATCTTCCTCACTTTTCTACAATCCCAACTCCTGCAAATATGCATCAATCCTGGAATACCAAGGTATTGGAGCTTGCTTCAACCCATAAAGAGCCTTCTTCAACATGCACACATGGGAATCTCCCATGCACCTTGAATCCCTGTGGCTTCTCTAATAGAGTACCGAGCCACTAGCACAAATGTGTCATCATAATCTACTCCCTCTACTTGTGAGAAGCGTTGCACCACAAATCGGGATTTATACTTCTCAACATTTCCATCTGAAGCATGTTTGATTTTGTAAAGCCACCAAGAATTCACAACTGTCTTCCTCTCTGGTCTCAAAACTACCTCCCACACATCATTCTTCATGATGGAACTGTACACTTCCACCATGGCATCTCTCCATACTTCATGCACAACTACCTCCTCAAAAATGAAAGGTTATGACTCACGAAGACTAGTCACCGTAACTATGTAGATGAAAATTATCTCTGCTGCTTTATTCTCTCTGACCTCCCTATTGGATTTCCCCATAGAATTTATAGCTTCAAATTTTCTTTGATCCATCTTAGCTTCCTCTTCTTTGAAGTAGGTTCCTATGGAGAGACCTCCTCCTATACATCCTCATCTAACATTTACATACTTGAATAAGTAGCACCTAAGGTCTGAGATCATGTGATTGGTGAACCAAAACCAAGTTAATATGAACCATGTGAAAGTGGAACTGTTGAACCTATAATCCAAGAACTTGTTCTTGTACTTGGGGAACCTGTAGACTAAGCCCCTAAACCTGGAGACCCTGAAACCTGTTGACCAATCATCCATGATACCTGTGACCATACACCCTATGTAGCTAGACTCTATGTTCTCACCTAGGGTGTGGAATCCTATTGCTCCCCCTACTTTGACTCCTAAGACATCTTGAAGGACCTCTCCTCAAATATCACCTCCCTCCTCACAACAACTATCATCTATACTAGAAGGTATATGTAGAATGCCTTTGAAGTCTCGTCATAACCCACAAAGATGCCCTTGTCTATAGTGGGATCCAACTTTGTCCTCTTCTCTGAAGGGAAATGAGAGTAATTCAAACAACCAAATATGCAAAAGTGGCCTATCTCAGGGTTCTTCCTTGTGAACATCTCCTCAGGAGTCTTACAACCCAATACTTTATGAGGAATCTTATTCTGAACATATACGACGCTGCAAGCCTCAAACCATAGAAAGAAATGAAGAATCTAATCACGAAGCATCACTTTGGTTGCTCCCACTATGGCCATGTTATTCCTTTTAGTAACCCCATTCTATTGTGCAGTATACGAAACTTCCAACTGCCTCTTCTTTCCCAACTCTTGTCTACAAAACTTATCAAATGCACTAGACGTATACTCCCCCATTGTTTGACCTAAGCACCTGAATCCTCCTCTCTGTTTGGTTCTCGATGAGAGCTTGAAGCTCTTGGAACCTCTGCAAGACTTCTTTCTACTTCTTTCTCTTTAGAAAGTAGATCCATGTCTTCCTAGACAAATCATCAATAAATGTGTCATAGTACTCAAAACCACCTAGTGAAACAAAAGACATAGGACCACACAAATAAGAGTGAATCAAATCAAGTACTCTTGTCATCCTGCTATCACTAGTCGAAGAAAAAAAAACTTGGTGTACTTTTCCAAGGGATTCCCTCTACTCCACGTTGGACTTAGGAAACCCTGTCACCATGTCTCCCAACATCCTCAGAGTAGGATGATGTGACTGTGACATCATCCTTAGCCATAACTAGCATAGATCATTGAAGATGTTGTGTGCCAAAGCACGAAGAGGATGAAATAAGAGCTTGTATAGTTTCCCACATCTTACTCTAATCACAACAAATCTAGACCTGCTCAATCCCTTGGGATGAATACATATACTTTCCCATCTAAAATGTACATCCCAAATACTCTATCCTCGATAGTGGAAATGGATACCAAGTCCTTTATCCCAGGAATGTACAAGACATCCCTCAATGTCATGGGTTTCATAGACTCCCTCTAAACAATGACAATCCCTCTCCCAACTGCTTTCACAACAGTGCCATCTCCCAATTCCAGCTCCAGGTTCAAGCATGTCTTAGTGAACTCAAAAAACATATCGTGCACACCTGGCATATGGCTCAAAGCCCCACTGTCAATGTATGAGGTGGATGGAGTGTTGGATGTACTCAACAAATGGCTAACCAGTAGAAAATACTTTCTCTATATCTCTACATCAATGTTGGTAATATATTCTCTCTCTAAATAACCAACATATAGAGAAAACTCTCTCTCGAACTGCATTGTATACTCATCAATCTCTGCAGAAGCTGCTATCTACGTCTTCTTCTTCTTCTTCTTCTTTGGACACTGTCCAACACAATGTCCAAACTTCTCGCAAGAAAAGCACTTGACTTTGCTTAAATATTCTTCTGATCACCACCTTGCTGCTTAGTCTCACTCTTGTGACCCTTCTTGGAATTATTCTTCCCTTTAGATTCCAACACCACATTCTCCTCATCTTCCTTACTATGAGACAAAATTCCATGTACATAACCTCTTCAGGTATCCTCCTAAATGAATTCATCATGAAGATAATCCAAAGAAATCATGTGCTCCCTAGCCATAATGGACTCCAAAAACACATCCCATTTAATTTTCACACCATTCAAGGTTGTCTGCACTAACTCATAACCAAGTACAACCTCCCCAACTATTCCAAGTCCATCTCTCACCTGAGTGATCCTAGTAAGGTAAGATATCATATTTTCAGATTTGGCCATCCTGACACTTTTCAATTTCTCTCTCAGTACCATATTTTCATGTCCCAAATTTGCATTGGGTCACAATTTCCTAATCACATTTTCCATATTTATTAGAGTTTGTCAAATTGATGCTAAGGGTCAAATAATTTCCAAGGAGGAAAATTACTAGTTTCCTAGGTTGGGGGTGGAAGCTTTGGGATTTAGAATAAGGGGGACAATGAATGATGTTTGAACATTAGAATGGAATAAATATTTAATAAAGAAGCTAAATAAATAGATACAAGAGAAAATTGAAGTGACAATGGAGCATGGAGACGCATGGAGACTATGGGGCCCACACAAGCTAGAATTTATGTGCCACATGGCATTCTCCTCTTGCAATTTCGAATCCATGGGAAGCCTAAAGGTTATTGGATGAGTTATAAGGCTAATTCACTTGGCCATATGCATCATAGTTCGAATTTGGGAAGAAATGTAACATACATGGGAGAGGAAGAGTCATTTTGGAGCTAGTGAAACACTTGGACTAGATTCCCTAGCTCTATGACAACAATGGTGAAGATGCTATGACACCTATGACACAAATCAGATATGAAGGCTGAAATATGACATATCTGACATTTATGTCAAAATAGAGAATCCAAGAGATCTCTCATGTGAGTTGGGGAAGCTCAATGGGTTCCTCCTCAAATTGGGGGAAGATGGAAGGCTAGGAAAGGGAGGACAGGTGGAAGATCATGAGCACGCACCCAAATTAGAATTGGATTGAGTTTGTGGATGGATTGGTAACCTTAGAATGCTAAGTATGTTTATAAAATACAGGAATCAACCAAGAGAATAGATTTTGATCATTTGATAAATTGTCATTTGTGAATTGTGAGAGCCAGTAGATGACTAGTTTTCTTGCCTTAGCCAATTTCGAGGGTGAAAGATTCCCATCCAAGTTGGTGTTTGGAGAGGCCATTCAGGTATTTCATAGATATTTAATGGATTCTTATTTGCAGGTGTAAGCTACATGGAAGCTTGTGTATTCTTCTATTGCAGCACTTTCTCTCAACCATTTCCAGTTTTTATGGCATATTCTTGCTCATGGAGGGATTACGTTTTGGGTGAGCTATTGATATATTTGGGGAAGCTTATAATGATCCATTATTTTATTTTCTGATGTAAATTATATTTATTTCAAGTTCAGAATACTCTCAGGTCTAAATGCCAAAATATTTCATGTAAAAATGTTAAACAATGAAGAAATAGTGCCATTTCCCCACTATCTTGTTGTGCACTATTGTAATGCTAATGATTTCTAAGTGGGATATATTTTAATTGTAAATTACTGATTGTAATAATATCAATATGATTTTTTATTTATTCTCAGAAATTCTCAAGTCAAAATATCAAATGGTTGTAAGGAAAAATGACTTTTAATGAGCAAACAATGACCATTTCACCTCTATTTTGATATAAGCCATGGTAATGATTCTTATTTAGAATGATAAATGGAATGTAATTAATGTGTATTTAAAGTCTCATTTTCAGTACTTAAGCATTGGAATCCATTTTTCTCATTCTTATTGCACTGGGAGAAGATTTGGTGGCTTTTCCCCAAGGGTCGAAATTGTGATTTGGGAGCTGTTTTGGAAAGAGTCATAAAAGCCTGTATAAAATGAAACATGATGCATATGAGAATTTAAAAATTTCCCTTACACATCCCCTAACTCCTTTCATAAATTCGAGTGGCTTGGGACCATTTGAGAAGCCATTTCTGACAATTACCCAGGGGGAATTGGAGTCCCAATTTGCTAGTAAATACTCCTACTTTGAATAGAACATTAAAAAAGTTGTAGAAGTAATTGGGGGTTCATAAAAAAAACCATGAAAAATCATATTTAAGTTCTAATATCATTCATGTACCTTTTTAGAAAATTTGGGAGCATTTGGGTCAATTTGGAGGTACATACATCAAAACTAGTTAAGGTCGAAATTTGGGAAAAAGTGGAAAAATTGGTCGTTTAATGAAATTTTAAAAAGGGACATTACATTGGTATCAGAGCATGATATTGGAACCGGATGTGGTCTGATATTTATGAGGACAAGAATTTAGGGACCACCATTATATATTGAAACCCAAAAGTGTTTTTGTTGAAGAGGAAACTATGACTAGGGATGAAAAGGGAATCTCATATGATGGTGAAGATTTTATAAAAATTATGGAACCTATATTTGAAGACATGATCAAGAATATTATGAAAGGATTGGAATTGTTGGATATCCAAAGATGGAAAAAATATATTTATTTTAAGAAAACCAAGGGGGAAAATGCACCGGCTTGCTTGAAAGAGCAAAAAGAGGAAACCCATGAACCACCTAGTTATGAAATAGGTGAACTAGAAAAAGTAGTACATGAAGAGGATATAAATTCACTCCCAAGTGACTCTAAAAAATATGAAGAGACATCACATGAGTATGAATAAGTTTCTATTGAAAATACTTAAGATAATTTCGAGACACATTCTACCTTGGAAATGAAACAAAGAGAATCTAATGATGGATGCTTGAACTATGAAGGAGTACCTACTGATGGGTGCTCACACATATATGTTGGTGGCATAGAGATCACTTTTGAAAGTGGTTCTTTAAGCCAAACTTCCATTAAACATGAAAATGAAGACCTTGTAGCAGTTGAAGAAGAAACAAGATCAACTTCCCCATCACCACTTGAGCTTCATGAAGTTGGT
>LPNX011046989.1:417724-457717 GCA_001517045.1 Pseudotsuga menziesii
AATGGGGAATCAAATTCTGCATCCAACGAGCTCTCCCGATCGAAATTTGAGTAAAAACACAGGGAGATATGTCGAAAATACGAACACAAAAAGTAGTTTTTTNTGAAGGGTCCTTAAAGATGAATGAAAATAAGATCCAAGAGGCCCTTATCATACTCCATGACACTTAAGAATTGGTATCAAATTCTTGTTGGAGAGCTACTTCCTTGGAGGAGCCATCATTCCTTGAAGACATGGAGAAGATTCAAAGAGCATTGTGCAACATCAAAGGTAATTTCATGTCTTTTCTTTTTCATAGAAAAAATGTCATTGATTTTAGTGAATGTTTACATGAATCCTACTTGAATAATAATGAAGTTATTCAGAAGCTCTCAATTCTGTTAGCACTCCATTTGTAACAGTTGATTTATGGGCCTGACAGAGTTCGAAAAGGGTCCTATTCATTTGAAAATTATGTGAGTGCCCTTCAGATTATCAGAGGCACATTTTCCATGCTTTGAGACCGTCAGATAATGAAGAGAGCTCAATCTATGGTGGTAGATTACTCTGGAGGTGAAGACCTGCAGCAACGTAGACGGTAGAGAAAGGCGTCGTATACCAATGATCTGGGAACACAAGGAAGAAGAGTGACGATAGAGCGTGGTTTTGGCCAAAATACGTGAGAATGGTCAAAGTTTGGCATTTGCAGAGTCTGTTAAAATGGGAAAAAAATGAAGGGCCAAGATCAAGGCGAAGCCCGATCGATGGCCCGAAACAGTTTCGCTGAGCAAACATGCTCGATAGAAGAAACTTTCCCAAATCGTGAAACATGTTAAGGGGAGGAAGTATCTAACGGCAGGGATGAAAGTAGAAGCAGATCTATGACCCCAACTAATTTCCCAAGCCAGACTTGTGTGGATAAAGTCGCGATTCCAAATCACGAAAAGTGGTACTGGTTGCAAATATCAATGGTCACGACAAAGAAGGGAATCGATCTACGGTCGAGATTATTTTCGCGATCTAAAGTAGCGCGGACAACGTCAAGATCTCGATTTATGAAGAGGTGGTAAGACCCACTCAGATCGATGGTTGCATGGGAAGGCCAATCTCAATCAATGGGTAAGAACACGCCACGATCTAAAGCTGCTCGTTGTATCAAGAGAAGAGAAGTTGGCGGCAGAAGTAATGAAATGTGGATAGTGGATGTGAAAGGTTCCCCAAATCGGAGGGTTGAGGAAGCCTCAAGGCTGTGAGGGTCACATCCAGTACAGATATGACAGTGGAGGGGACATTCATACATGTAATCTTCCTCTCGGAAGATCGGTTGAATACCCCTGACGCCATTTGTGATAAACCTAAGAAAAGTTTGCATCCAATAACACTAACTTCCCTGGCTCATAGGTTTAGCACATGGTATGCATATAAAAATTAAAAGGGAAGAAGCGGGTTCAGGTTTCTGAGGTGACGAACTTGGTGTTTACACAAAGCAAAGAGACGCCGCGAACTGAATCTGCTCGACGCCACCATAGAAATGGGAAAAAAGGCAAGAAAGGTCAAATCCACATCCTTTAAACCCGATGGACAACCAGCGGGAAAGCACTTAAAATCCAACCCATATCAGATAAGATAATTAAACACTAGAGGAGAAGATCCCCACCCTGGTGTCACACATGTTATTTCCACGTCGACCAGTATTCAAGAGTATAGCCTTCATTAGAGGAAATTTGGGGTCTAAAATAGGTCTTATAAGAAAACGTGCCAAAATAAGTTTTTGTGAGTTGGAATTCAAGAACCAATAGAATTTCAATAAAATAAGTCAACGATAATGGTTGAATTGACATATTTGTCATTAAAAAAAACTACTTTTTTTGTTCGTATTTTCGACATATCTCACTGTGTTTTTACTCAAATTTCGATCGGGAGAGCTCGTTGGATGCGTAATTTGATTCCCCATCCAACGAGTACCCACACTGCATACTTTTGACGGACCCCGCTACCCCAAAAACAAGAAATACCTGAAAAAACGTGATGATGACATCATCATNGTCATTTTGGCTGACCCTATATAGTGTCAACCTCTGAAATTGTTAAAGTGTGGAAATGCATAAACAATGAGGGATAGAGGTTGAATTACAAGAAGTATTGAGTTCTTTCACAGATAGCCATGGCTGTGTGGTTTGAGAAGTTAGTTTGACAAGGGGTACTAATGGTTGGCGAACGTAAAATTACGTTTCTTCATCGTCCTGGTTATCTACACCAGGAAATCGCCAACCACTAGGGCATAGATGTTAAACACGTGGAGAGGTTCACCTGCTTCCACACCGCCCTACCTTCAGATGTGCTGTGTGTAGGTTTTTACATCCCAGAGACGTTCCTTCGACACTTCCAGTCATAGTCACGACCTCCGAAGTCCCATCATGCGACGGTGGCTGATTTGTTGGAGTGGATGTTTGGTTTGGGACAGTGTAGGCCTGAAGCCTTCCTCGCCGCCCTTATAATCTCTGCTTGGAAAATTTACCGGAGGAGAGGAGGAGGTCAATCACGCGCCCAGATGCGCAACCTGCAAGAAAACCCTCCTCGTAGGAGGGAGAGAGTGGTACAAGGATGATAAGCTTCTTAAGATGTTTATCATCATCAAGTGCATGGCCACCCTTTTCCCAGTCCCCTCCTATAACTGTGTTACCAGATCAAATACGGGCTGGGAAAATGATCGACAACAGGGGCGTAGGTATTCTTGTCAGCCTTTGAGCAACGTGGTCTGAAAGAAGCAGGCTGGTCAAAGGAGGAAGAGAGGTATGTCAGAAATGGTTCAAGTTGAAAACCGACCATCAGGAGGCAACATAGGGGTCGCTTTCACGTTACCAGGATAAAGAAAACTCTGCGCTTTCAGTCCACGTTACCACGCGCTACAGCTCCATAGTGTTTATAAATATTTGTAAATCGTGGTGATAGTTCCACTCTCTAGAATGTTAACGTTTTATTGTGATTGGAAACAGTTTTTAGGTTTGTTTTGAAGAGTAATCTCAGCACCAAAATAGTATAAATACACTCCCGATAGAGGGAGAAGGGCTTGGTTGGGAAACTTTCAAGGGTTGAGGCTCTCCATTGTAATTAGTCTCTGGTTTCTGTGTTATGAATAAATTTGAAGAGGAAGGATTTTCTTTCAAGGTAGATATTCTTGTGTCGTGGATTCTTTCAATATGTAATCTCTTTACATGAAATGTTCATCCTGTTTTCATTCCAGTTTGTTAATTTCTTTCATGTCTGAAATGAGCGTATAACAGTTTGGAATTCATATATGCTATGCTCCATTTGTTGTTTCAGTTATTCATTTAAGTTTTCTTCTAAATTTACATAGAATTCATCTTGTTGGTGCTCTGCGTGATGGACTGTTCCCTCTCATATACTAATCACCCGCTAAATATCTCCTGATTGCAAGATCGACGGCTATCTTGCCTCTGTTTGTAAATTTATGTCGTTCTTTACCACCTGCAATATGTTCCCTACCTGGACCTTCGACTCCATTTCCGAATGGTTCCTGACTCTGATAGTCCCACCTACATCTTACATTAACACACCTACCCCATTTAGGAGTCTTGCCTCCTGACCGTTCTTGATCGAATATCCTATGTGAAGTAAACCTGAAAACAAGTGAGAGATCCCTCTCTAACTACGCAGGGCCAGAGGCGTAGTCTAAAGCGGTTATACTGTTACCTGGGAGTAATCCTTCCACAACCTATGGCTCAATTCCAGTGCTAACAAATAGGCACCGTTGCTGGGGACGATATTGAAGATCATCCCTTCGAAGAACGACATAGCTTTAGATTTGGTTATTGATGGGGAACAACAATCAAGCATCAAGAGGGGTGCTCACTCTTCACCTGGCAACTCCACTCTTGAAGGATTTAGACTTCAGCGACTCCGCTGGTGATATGACCCAGAAATCAAATTATCAGGGAAAATTGGCAGGCTTCGCCAGAAAAAAAATGAACCCCTTATAAGACTCGAAAATGCACGATGAAAGGGTAAGATACTTGAATTTCTATTTCTTCCAAGATGCCTTGTCTTGCCTTGTAAGTTTGTTCTTATCCTTTGCTAAATTTATCAAAACAACCTTCTATGGTTCAATTCATTCAAAACAGAGCTATGAATATATTCATATTTATCCTTCTCTACGAACCAAAAGCATTGCATCGTCTTGTACATGTGATTCTGACCCAGATGTTTCTCCCGAAACTCATGACATTGAAGGTCGCCCCTGTGAACCTCATGATACCTCAATCGATAACGTATATATTGCGCATAACCTCGTCTCTTCCAATGCTCCAAGTCAGTACAAACCACTATGATTGGCTCTGGTCCTCCATGATTTTCCTGCGAAACATTTCAAATACCTCCCCAAATTTGATGGAGAATCCAAAGACTTCACTGCTGAGAAACATTTACAAGCCTTTAAAGATTTCTTCGACCTTTTTGAGATAGAACATGATGATGTTTGCATGAGAACCTTTGTCCAGTCTTTGCAAGGAGATGCTAAAGAATGGTTCAAACACTTGCAGCCTAAGTCCATCAATACCTGGGAAGAGTTTTCTTGCACCTTTTTAAAGTTTTGGAGTAGGAGAAGGCCACTGGATTAGATAATTTCAGAAAATTTTATTCCTTGAGGAGGCATAAGGGTGAGGCCATATTTAGTTTTAACAGAATATTTGAAAGCTTTTATTATAACATGCCCAAGGAAGTCCAACTTCTTGAGAACACTACTAAGGTCTATTATGCAACCACTTTTCCTCCTGATCCGTCCTTGCTTCTTTTGGAAAGAAAATCAACCACTCTGCATCATATGTTTACTGATTGTTTGGAGGTTGAGGAAAACCTTAAGATGTCCAAAAAATTTTCAGGTCAAGACAGTGGTGGTGAAATAAAAGATATATTAAAATTAGTTGGGCCCTACAAGCGGAAAAGGAGAGTACTTGTTCAACTAAAGCTTTCCATTGGTAGAAAGAAAGATGATCAACCCGATATAGGAGCATATGGTTCTGCAGGCCTATTTTCTGAAGATTGCAATTTGCTCAGCACTGGGTCTGTTGGTGATGATTTTAAAAGGGATTTCGGTGTACTTGTGTATGACGAGTATGAGGAGGCTATACATAAAGAGTCCATTATAGAACCAAGTTCTACTAATGAAGAAAATCAAGCTGCAATGCAAAGTCGAAAGGTTGAGACAGGGAAGGATGATTAATGTGCTGAAGGTGATAGCCTACCCTTGTGTTATTCCTCTTTTGAGTTAATACGACACATCATTAAAGCCTCTAAGCAAAAACAAAAGTTAGAGGAGATGGTGCATTCCAAAAACCTATACAGAAAAGAAGATGATAAAGAGGAACAATCATGCAACCCCTCTCCTACTATTGATATGTCGGGAGTTTGTGATGAGATATTGAGTTACGAAGAAGGAGACGACAGTCCTCAAATAAATACATTTTTTAATTTTATGCCTTCAGGAATGTCACCCCATGAAGGAGGAAGGTGCTTGCTTGGTCTTGTCGAAGAAAAAGAGGACATCCATGCTAAGGCACATGAAGAAGGAGAAGTTCTAGTTGCAGGAATTTCGAGTGCAAAGGTGAATGTTTCACTGGAGAACGATTATGTGGTCCCCCCTCTATGATCTTTCAAGTATCAACCTGATAGCTAACTAGAGGAAGGAAGTTCTGGTCAATTTTCCTGTGAACAGATGACAGAATATGCTGGAGGTTGCCGTGATTTCTATGACCCCATAGCAGAGTACATGGAAAGGATGGGTAATGGTAATGACTGGTCACATCTCTATTGTAAATATCAGTTTATTTGTTATAGCCTTCTTCCATTTTGTATTTCATTCCTGTTCATCAAGCACGAAAAGAGAACAAAACTATTAGGCAAACTTCTTGATTGGCTTCATTGGAAGTCTGATTTAACTTAATCGGATTTACGCACTAAGTTAGGTAGAGTAGGTAGGAAAAAATAAGCTCGACAATCGTCGAGCATTTCCTTCATTACTGTTTTAGTTTGTTTTCATTTTCAGTTGTAAGCACAAGTTTGCAGTCACAACTGTTCTCAGTTTCAGAATATGGCCAAGAGCATGGTTTGCTAGTGACATAAAGTCACTAAAGCAGTAGCTAAAAGCAGAATGGAGGCTTCGAAGGAAGATTGGGGATGACCCAATGGATTTGGCACTTGGTCTATGGGGGTTCTTTGCTACCTCACTGGGAGGATAGCAACCCTCGTGGAGCCAGTTGTTAGCACTATGTTTGCAACAATCGGTTTATGGGCCTGAAAAAGTTCGAAAAGGGTCCTATTCATTTGAAAATTATGTGAGCGCCCTTCAGATTGTCAAAGGCACATTTTCCATGCTTTGAGACCATTAGATAATGAAGAGAGATTAATCTACGGTGGTAGATTCCTACGGAGGTGAAGACCTGCAACAGAGTAGACAGTAGAGAAAGGTGTCGTAGACCAATGATTCAAGAGCACAAGGAAGAAGAGTGACGATAGAGTGTGGTTTTGGCCAAAATACGCGAGAATGGTCAAATTTTGGCATTCACAAAGTCTATTAAAACAGGAAAACAATGAAGGGCCAAGATCAAGGTGAAGCCCGATTGACAGCCCGAAACAGTTTCGCTAAGCAAACATGCTTGATGGAAGAAAATTTCCCAAATCGTGAAACAGGTTAAGGGGAGGAAGTATCTGATGGCAGGGATGAAAGCATAAGCATATCTATGGCCCCAGCTGATTTCGCAAGCCAGACTTGTGTGGATAAAGTCACAATTCCAAATCACGAAAAGTGGTACCGACTGCAAATATCAACGGTCACGACAAAGAATGGAATATATCTACAGTCGATATTATTTTCATGACCTGAACTAGCGTGGACAATGTTATGATCCTGATTCACGAAGAGGTGGTAGGACCCACTTAGATCGACGGTTGCATGGGAAGGCCAATCTCAATCAATGGGTAAGAACACACCACGATCTAAAGCTGCTCGTTTTATCAAGAGAAGAGAAGTTGGCGGTAGAAGTAATGAAACATGGACGGTGGACTTGAAAGGTTCCCCAAATTGGAGGGCTGAGGAAGCCTCAAGGATGTGAGTGTCACATCCAGTATGGAGATGACAGTGGAGGGGATGTTCATACGCATAATCTGCCTCTCAAAATATCGGCCGATTCCCCCTGACGCCATTTGTGATAAACCTAAGGCAAAGGTTGCATCCAATAACACTAACTTCCCTAGCTCATAGGTTTGGCTCGTGGTACGCGTAGAAAAAGTGGAAGGGAAGCAGGGGGTTTAGGTTTATGAGGTGACAAACATGGCCTCTACACAAAGCAAAGAGACGTCGTGAACTGAATCCACTCGGTGCCACCATAGCAATGGGAGGAAAGGCAAGAAAGGTCAAATCCACATCCTTTAAACCAGTTGGAAAGCCACGCGGGAAAGCGCTTAAAATCCTACCTATATTAGATAAGATAATTAAACACTAGAGGAGAAGATCCCCACCCTGGTGTCACACATGTTATTTCCATGTCGATTGGTATTCAAGAGTATAGCCTTCTCCAAGTCATTTCGGCTGACCCTATATAGTGTCATCCTTCGAAATTGTTGAAGTGTGGAAATGCACTGACAATGAGGGATAGAGGTTGAATTACAAGAAGTATTGAGTTCTTTCGCAGATATCCATGACTATGTGGTTTGAGAAGTTAGTTTGACAAGGGGTACTAATGGTTGGAAAATGTAAAATTACGTTTCTTCATCGTCTTGGTTGTCTACACCAGGAAATCGCCAACCACCGGGGCACAGATGTTAAACACCTAGAGAGGTTCACCTGCTTCCACACCGCCCTACCTTTAGATGCATTGTGCATGGGTTTTTACATCCCAAAGGCATCCCTCTGACACTTCCAGTCGTAGTCACGACCTTCGAAGTCCCATCATGTGATGGTGGCTGATTTTTTGGAGCAGATGCTCGGTTTGGGATAGTGTAGGCCCGAAGCCTTCCTCACCGTCCTTATAATATCCGCTTGGAAACTTTACCGAAGGAGAGGAGGAGGTCAATCATGCACCCAGATGCGCGGCCTGCAACAAAACCCTCCTCATAGGAGGGAGAGAGAGGTATAAGGATGATAATCTTCTTAAGACGTTTATCATCATTAAGTGCATGGCCACCCTTTTCCTAGTCCCCTCCTATAACCATGTTACCAGACGAAAGATGGGATAGGAAAATGATCAAGCATCGAGGCATAGGTCTTCTTGTCAGCCTTTGAGCAACGTGGTCTGAAAGAAGCAGGCTGGTCAAAGGAGGCAGAAAGGTATGTTGAAAATGGTCCGAGTCGGCAACTGACCATCAGCAGGCAACATAGGGGTCGCTTTCAAGTTACCAGGATAAAGAAAACTCTGCGCTCTCAGTCCACGTTACCATGCGCTACAGCTCCATAATGTTTATAAATATTTGTAAATCATGGTGATAGTTCCACTCTCTAGACTCTCAACGTTTGATTGTGACTGGAAACAGTTTTTAGGTTTGTTTCAGAGAGTAATCTCAGCACCAAAATAGTATAAATACACTCCTGATAGAGGGAGAAGGGGTTGGTTGGGAAACTTTCAAGGGTTGAGGCTCTCCATTGTAATTAGTCTCTGGTTTTTGTGTTATGAATAAATTTGCAGAGGAAGGATTATCTTTCAAGGCAGAGATTCTGTTTCTTTGCTTCTTTCAATATGTAATCTCTTTACACGAAATGTTCATCCTGTTTTTATTCTAGTTTGTTAATTTTTTTCATGTCTGAAATGAGTGTATAATAGTTTGGAATTCATATATGCTATGCTCTGTCTGTTGTTTCAAATATTCATTTAAGTTTTCTTCTAAATTTACGTAGAATCATCTTGTTGGTGCTCTGCGTGATGGACTGTTCCCTCTCATCTATTGATAACCCGCTAAATATCTCCTGATTGCAAGATCGATGGCTATCTTGCCTCTGTTTGTAAATTTACATCATTCTTTACCGCCTACAATATTTTCCCTACCTGGACCTTTGACTCCATTTCCCAATGGTTCCTTACTCTGATAGTCCCACCTACATCTTACATTAACACACCTGCCCCATTTAGGAGTCTGGCCTCCTGACCGTTCTTGATCGAATATCCTACGTGAAGTAAACCTGAAAACAAGTGAGAGATCCCTCTATGATTGCGTAGGGCCAGATTTGCATTCTAAAGCGGTTCTGCTATTACCTGGGAGTGAGCCTTCCGTAACCTGTGGCTCAATTCCAGTGCTAACAAATTCAAAATGAGAAACTTCTTGAAAAGTTGCAAGACACTTTTTTTTCCTTCTATGTTTCAGATTGTCAAATGGTAGATTGTTTGGAGGATTCTCATGACATGGTGGAACATGATAAATGTGGAAATTTTAATAACTTGAAGAGATACAAACACTTGATGTGGTGGAAGAGGAACTTGAATTGTCTCTTGATGAAGGTTATGCAATTTTTAAAGAAGAGCATGATTCCTCTACATTGGAACCAATCTACGACAAAGGTTTCACACTTTTGAAAGAGTTGCATGATATTACCCATATGGATACTTACCATGATGAAACTTCTGCACTTTTTTATCATTTGGGTGAGTTAGTTCATTCTCCTACATCCTACAATTCCATGTTTTGTAGCATTAGTCTCAATGAAGTATGGGTGAAAGGGTTCTTTTTTATGGTGCCACATGAGAAGTATGGAACTCCTAGATTTATTTTTTATGATGACATAGTTTGATCACACTCTTATTCACATTTGCAATAGAATCCTTTGTTACTTTATGATGATGCAAATCTACATGGATGCACCTATGATATGCATTTGAGTCACTTGAAGACTCATGGTTTTTCTTGCTCAACACTTGGTTCATTTGATGTTGGAGGAACTTCATCCAACACTGGGGTGAATAGATTTATGATTGGAGAACATTTTTGTTGTCAACCATATACTTTGTTATAAATTTATGATTCTCTCATTCATGGATGTATGGGTGAGACTTCTTTGAGTCATTTGAAGTCTCCTTGTTTCTCTTGCTCATTATTTGGTTGAGATTTTAGTGGAGATTCTTCATTCACTTCTTTGATGAAATAATACATGGCTGAATATTTTGATGCATATCAAATCCTTTTGGAGCAGCATTATAGGACATGGGATCCTCACCTATGTCATTGGAGCAAATTTTATTGGTCACTTGAATCCTGTATGCACTTGGCAAATGGTGGTCTACTTACTTGGAGGTATAAGCACTTTCATGATTTTTTGATGAGGCACTTCCTTGATGTACATTTTTATTATGTTATTATGTACTTTGATGATATATATTATGTACTCATGATGTTTGGAATAATGCATACAATAAAATGGGATCCCATAATTCTCTTTCCTAATGGTATGGGTTGGAGAGCACTCTTAATTGTTGTAGTGCAATACAAGCAATGGGACCCTGGGATATTTTTTGTCCCATTGATTTCAATATTTTTGGGAAACAAGCAGTAGGGGAGATGAATTACCCACTTAATAAAGTGATTTTAATAAGAGTAATGAAGCATCAATAATGCTTGTTCCCCTCTCAAAAAGTCATGGAATCTCAAAGACTCAAAGTTGGGAAACTCGGTGGTAACTTCAAAGAATCATACAGAAAGCAGGTTCTTCAACACCTATGTTTGAAATTGCTTGAGGACAAACAATATTGGGAAGGGAGGATTTTTCATGTCCAAAATATTGCATTGGGTCACAATGGCCTAATCACATTTTCCATATTTATTAGAGCTTTTCAAATTGATGCTAAGGTCAAATAATTGCCAAGGACGAAAATTACTAGTTTCCTAGGTTGGGGGTGGAAGCTTTGGGATTTAGAATAAGGGGGACAATGAATGATGTTTTAACATTAGAATGGAATAAATATTTAATAAATAATCCAAATAAATAAATACAAGATAAAATTTAAGTGGAAATGGAGCATGGAGACTATGGGGCCCACAGAAGCTAGAATTTATGTGCCACATGGCATCCTCCTCTTGCAATTTCGAATCCATGGAAAGCCTAAAGGTTATTGGATGAGTTATAAGGATAATACACTTGGAAATATGAATCATAGGTCTAATTTTGTAAGAAATGTAACTTACATGGGAGAGGAAGAGTCATTTTGGAGCTAGTGAGATACTTGGACTAGATTCTCTAGCTCTATGGCAACAATGACGAATATACTATGACACCTATGACACAAATAAGATATAAAAGCTGAAATCTTACATATCTGAAATTTCAGGTCGAAATAGAGCATCCAAGAGAGCTCTCATGTGATTTGAGGAATCTCAATGGGTTCCTACTCAAATTGGGGGAAGATGGAAGGCTAGGAAAGGGAGGACACATGGCAAATCATGAGCACACACCCAAATTAGAATTGGATTGAGTTTGTGGATGGAGTGGGAACCTTATAAGGCTAAGTATGTTTATAAAATACATGAATAAAACAAGAGAATATCTTTTGATCATTTGTTAAATTGTCATTTGTGAATTGTGAGAGCTAGTGGATGACTAGTTTTCTTGCCTTAGCCAATTTCAAGGGTGAAAGATTTCCATCCAAGTTGTTGTTTGGAGAGGCCACTCAGGTATTTCATGGAGATATAATGGAGTCTTATTTATAGGTTTAAGATACATGGCATCTTGTGGATTCTTCTATTGCATCACTTTCTCTCAACCATTTCCAGTTTTTATGGCATATTCTTACTCATGGAGGGATTGCGCTTTGGGTGAGCTATTGATCTCTTTGGGGAAGATTATAATGCTCCATTATTTTATTTTATGATGTAAATTTTTTTTATTTCAATTTCATAAGACTCTCAGGTCTAAATTCCAAAATATTTCATGTAAAAGTGTTAAACAATGAAGAAATAGTGCCATTTCCCCACTATCTTGTTGTGCACCATTGTAATGCTAATGATTTAGAAGTGGGAGAGATTTTAATTTTCCATTACTGATTGTAATAAGATAAATATTCTCTATTATTTATTCTCAAAAATTCTCAGGTCGAAATATCAAATGGTTGTAAGGAAAAACGACTTTTAATGAGCAAACAATGACCATTTCCACTCTATTTTGATATATGCCATGGTAATGCTTCTTATCTCGAATGGAGGAATGTATATTTGATAAATGTATGATGAATGGACTGTAATTAATGTGTATTTAAAGTCTCATGTTCAGTACTTAAGCATTGGAATCCATTTTTCTCATTTTTATTGCATTGGGAGAAGATTTGGTGCCTTTTCCCCAAGGGTCGAAATTGTGATTTGGGAGCTGTTTTGGAAAGAGTCATAAAATAATGTATAAAATGAACCATGATGAATATGAGACTTTAAAATTTTACCTTACACATCCCCTTCCTTTTTTCAGAAATTCGAGTGACTTGGGACCAATTGAGAAGCCATTTTCGGCAATTACCCAAGGGGAATTGGAGCCCCAATTTGCTAGTCAAGACTCCTACTTTGAACATAAAATTAAACAATTTGAAGAAGTAATTTGTGGGTAATTAAACATCCATGAACATCATATTTAATTTCTAATATCATTAATGTACCTTATGAGAAAATTTGGGAGCATTTGGGTCAATTTGGAGGTCTAGACATCAAAACTAGTTAAGGTCAAAATTGGGGAAAAAGTGGAAAAATTGGTCATTTAATAAAATTTCAAAAAGGGACATTACACATATTTTGGTTTTCATTGGAATTTTGGTACTTGAAGGTTAATCTATCCCACATCTGGTAAGAATAATATGTACTTATCACATATGAGATCACATGATCCTTCACAGCGTGAGGTATGATCCTCTTTTCTTTGATGTCCTTTTAAGAGGTTTCCTTATATATTTCATTTGTAGGTACTGTCATTGGATTTACTTGATTTTTATTCACAATATTCCACAACTCATTCTCCTACAAAATAATTACTATCCTTTCTTTCCAAGGATTGAAGTTGGCTTCCTCGTCCAACCTGTCTTCTAACCTCAACCTAGTGGCCATCTCATTGAAAACTAAAAGTACAAATATTTCTAGTGAACAAAGTAACCTACTCATATGCAAGTTTGAAAGAACACTGATATTTTAAGCACGCCCACAGGCTTTTACTCAGGATTTGATACCATGTAATTTTTTAGTGTTTCCCAATCCCGATTTCAAGTTTCTCTGACATCGATGTTTAATGGCCAACCCTATTCATTTCATGGCTGTTGTAAATGGAGATTTTACTCAAACACATATATACTTGAAACACTTAATAAACATTTACAACTTTTGATAAACAAAAAAAAACTAGACACACCATAAAATTTTCTGACACTAGGATTTTTATCCAATAGGCCTAGGAAAAACCCCTAAGGGAAAACCTAGTAAGAGAGTGTTTTTTATTTTTTTCTTTAAAAAATAAATTACAACAGGATGAAAAATAAAAAAGTATAACTTATCTCAACCATGAAAGACCAGTTTTCTTCATTGAGAATTGTGTTGTCACTGCTTAATTTCTTATGCGTTAACAACCTCAAAATTTGTGCCCTTTATAGGTTGTACAGACTGCATTCTTAGTGTCAAAACCTTCCTTGAATTTTGATCCAATATTAGTCTTTTCCCTTGGTTTATGAATCCACTATAGCAACAATAAATCTACCTTGAATTTCGTGTTATCCTATCCTTGAAATCACACCCTCTGCCATAGGAAGTATGTTGTATGGAATGTAAATTTAATGTTTTATGGACTATGATTAATTTTTGAGTTTTTTCCTCGATTTATGTGTGAGTGTTCTAGAAATTTGTGCCAATATCTGCTTCTCAAATTCGGTTCCAACGTTCTTGGAAATCGTGCCCTCTTCACTTTTGTACGAATTCCTGGAAAAATGTGTCATTCTTATTCTCTCTCCCTTTCTTCTACTCTCCTCTTCTCAAGTGGGGTTCTCACCTTTTTCTCTCAAAAAAAATCATGGAAACAAAATGATGCCTACAATCCCCAACTTTTCCCTTTTTATTCATGACAACCACCTCTTAACATCTGCTGGTCAAGATTAAATATTGAACCATTAAGATCAAGGGCTTCGAATAAATGCTCATGACCTCTCATTAAATGAATTTTAATGCACTTTTCCATTTAAATACATAATAAGACATTTAATTACTTCCTTCACTTTATTTCTTATAAAGTCACTTTTAAATTAAAACATTGGTTACACTTTATAAAGTAACTTTATATCACATAAAGCTAATTTCACTTTATAAATTCATTAGAGATCACTTGGACACTTTTGCACTCTTAGGCACATGAAGTGGAAAACACTTGTCCTTGGTACAAATTTTAACAAATTTTATTTTGACATCCTCTACAAACTCCAACGTCCACAATGTAGGTTTCACAAAATATGACCTCCATAAATTTTGAGGTCTACAAAATCAGCCTCCACAAATTTTGGTCAACATATCATAGTGATTTGTTCTGGGTATATCATAGTGAAATCGGCTTAGGATTAGCTCTAACATTGATGTAATAAGCACAATGCACAATTATGAAAATACAATTTGTAATACACACAAACACACTAAATAATGATTGAATAATAGATAGATGTTTTAAAATAGCCCTCATGCCAATATATCCCTGATCCACCCCTATCTGAATGGATGCCATGATGTACACCAATTCTATGATGGATGTCCATGTTGGAGACATTTACCATCATACACACTCTTTTTGGTCAAATTGGCCTAGTTAAACCACTATCCTAAGTATAATTGACATTAATTGACATCAGTGGAGCATTAATTACCATCATCCAGTCACACCCACTCCTACCTATAGTCAAGGAGGTTAACTGGAGCACTCCGAGGGTGATCTGAGTGATATTAATGCACCTAATTGCTAACTGGTGGTTACAATCAGTTCAACCAGTGAGTTAAGGTGCCTCCTCTCATTAAATATATTATTTAATGATTATTTATTATTATTTAATTATCGGGAGTCAACAGGGTGCCTCCACCAACTTCTCATGGTCAGTTCAGCTTCAGTTAACCTCATCAGGGTTCATTGAAGTCATGGAGCACTAGCACTTGATGGTTGGCTTGCTATGACATGTGTTTGATCTCCTTCAGTTGAGATTTAGTCATTTATTGCACTCCGACTTCAGTTAGGGTTTGGTGAGTCAATTAGGGTTTTGGTCAAGTGGTTAACTGAGTGTGAACCAATGGTTGAGAGTCAGTTAAGCTAGACTCGCTCACTGAATTCGAATTGTCTCCTTAGGTATTCGAATTCTTCATGGAGTTAAGCTATTTGCTTGACATTGGTATTGTAACCATTCATTGTTTATTGAATATACAGAGAGGAAACCATTTTGGTTCCGATTAACACCATTTCATGAGTATTTGTTGATTATTTTTTGATGAGATTGATTATTTGTTCCTAGATCAATGTGCAGGATTAATATGGTATTAGAGCATACGGCGGATCAAATATCTATCTCTCAAAAACAATATTTTTGACAGATTTCTCCATGAAATTTGAGCAATAGCTCAAAAATCCAGCACTGCACCAGAAGCCAAGGCTTACCACTCAATATCCCAAGTAAAGAACTTGTTGATCAAGCTTACTTGATTGACTATGTTGGGTGTGATGAAAGCCTAAAATGTGCAGGATGTCTGACCTTATGGTGCCCCTTTTTGTTTTGATTTGCAAGTTTTAACAAGTACAACTTCAAATGGACTCATCAATCCCTCTTCTCACCCCATTCACAAGCTATTCGGAATGGAAGTTGAAGATGATTGCATCTCTAAAGAGACGAGGTCTCTATGACATGTCTATTGGACTTGGAAAAGAGTCTTATGAGAATGAGAATGACTGGATAAATGACGATGATAGATATTTTGGAGCAATATGTCTAGCCCTTTCTCCTAGCTTGTACTACCTTAATGGTTTTGCTGAATACCCAAAGGATCTCTAGAAAAAATTGGACAGAACCTTTGGCAAGCACAATGAGGATCATAATAGTACTTTGGAGATCACAGCCAGCACCACAAGAGTTCTTTACTCAAAATTCTCGGCCTCTACTCTCGCTGATGAAGTTGTTCAAGATGAAGATGAAGCAGAATCTTCTACACAGTCAATTCGAATTGAAGAAAGTCTCCATGCAGTGACTCCTTCTCCTGATGCTCCAGAAGTTCATGAGATCTATGATATATCATCTCCTCATATTTCTGAAACATAAGAAGACATTCGAATCTCTGATATTGAAGAAAAATACTGCTGCACTTCCATGCAAACATTCACCAGTGATTTTCCTTTGAATTCTGTGCAAAATTTACCAGTAATTGCTTCCGAAAGTGAAGAGAAATTTAATTTGTCTCCCTCTAATGTTGTTGCTGGTGTGCAAATATGTAAAAAATTGGATATTTTGGAAGAAATATCAGATTATAAGAGTGACACATTCGCTCCCCATGATATAGATCTTCCACCAAAATCCTGCAAGATTACATGCACCAAAATTCAGAATTTTGAAGAAAAAGACAACTGTGCATCCACCGTCTCGGTTGACCATAATTTTGGATCTGATACGAACCTTATTGGATCTGATATGATATTATTTGGATATGATCTGATATTTCTTGGTTCAAAATTTCAGGCTCATAAACCTTCAATACTGCTTGTAGTTGTTCCCATCAATGGTGTGAAGAAACAAGTACCGCAAGTCTCCTTCGAAACTGTTGCTGGGGATTTGATTTCATTTCACAGTTTTGGATCTGTTGTGAAATTATTTAGATCTAATTTACATTCTGATCTGATATTATTTTGTTCATATTTTAAAATCCAAGAGCTTTCAGTCATGCTTGTAGCTGCTCTCACCAATTTCGGTGTGAAAAATCAAGTACCACAGTTCTTCTTCAATTTTGCTGCTGGGGATTTGGTGTTAGTTTCCACTTATGAGGTTGCTGATATTTTATTTTGTGAATCATTATATATTTCTGAAGCTATATCATATTATGGAGCTCAAGCATTCACTCTCCAGAGTCCGAGGGATTCTCTACCTTTGGTCACAAGCTCATCTCCTCACAGAACTAGTAAAGAGGAAGACATTCTGCATCCGCTTGGACACTTGCTCCTAAAAATTGGGGCTGATTTTACCACTCATGGTTTGCTATTCAAGGCTGCAACATATCAGTTTCTTGAGTGTTCCACACAGGGTTCAAATCCTCAAGAACCTTTGCTCTCTCTTCAGATGATTTCAGCTACTCTACATGGGTCCAGTTTTCACCGTGCAGTTGTTTATATTTCTAATTCAGTTGAGTGCATTGTTCTTCTTCCAAAGTGGAAGATTCCTCCATACATATTCATTTAGTTTGGAGTCAAAGGTTCACATGCACAGTCTCAGGATGCTACTGCATAGAAGAACCAATTCTTGATTTACTGCTTAGTTTGAGGGGGGGTATTTTTCCCATAAGGTTTTCCCTGTTTCCTTGGTTATATTAAGCAGTTACTTTATTATACAGGGTGACCTATGGCCTTTGTTTCCGGGGCCCTAGCATTTTTATGCATCTATGTTTTCTAACTCTTCTTGAGTATAGCTTAAGGGGGGGTGTTGGAGACATTTACCATCATACACACTCTTTTTGGTCAAATTAGCCTAGTTAAACCACTATCCTAAGTATAATTGACATTAATTGACATTAGTGGAGCATTAATTACCATCATCCAGTCACACCCACGCATACCTACAGTCAAGGAGGCTAACTTATACTTCTCCTACATTCAAGGAGGATAACTGGAGCACTTCAGGGGTGATCTGAGTGATATTAATGCACCTAATTGCTAACTGGTGGTTACAATCAGTTCAACCAGTCAGTTAAGGCACCTCCTCTCATTAAATATATTATTTAATGATTATTTTTTATTATTTAATGATCTGGAGTCAACAGGGCGCCTCCACCGACTTCTAATGGTCAGTTCAGCTTCAGTTAACCTCATTGGGGTTCATTGAAGTCATGGAGCACTAGCACTTGATGGTTGGATTGCTATGACATGTGTTTGATCTCCTTCAGTTGAGATCCAGTCATTTATTTCACTCCAACTTCAGTTAGGGTTTGGTGAGTCAATTAGCGTTTTGGTCAAGTGGTTAACTGAGTGTGAACCAATGGTTGAGAGTCGGTTAAGCTAGACTCACTCACTGAATTCAAATTGTCTCCTTATGTATTCGAATTCTTCATGGAGTTAAGCTATTTGCTTGACATTGGTATTGTAACCATTCATTGTTTATTGAATATACAGAGAGGAAACCATTCTGGTTTCGATTAACACCATTTCATGAGTATTTGTTGATTATTCTTTGATGAGATTGATTATTTGTTCCTAGATCAATGTGCAAGATTAATACTCCAAGCATCCTTTACTAGGTAGGGATGGCATGATGCACCCCAATTCTATGAAGGATGTCCAAACATCATTTACTAGGTAGTATATATGTTCATTTCATAACAAGAAACAACTAATATATAAATATCATAGTTGTTTCTTGTTTTAAGATAAGAGACACTTAATTTTTAATGGCCATATATATTTGTTGTTTCTTGTTTTTAGATTAAAAGACATAGTGAAGAACACAAAGATCAAGAATAGGTAGAAAGGCACAATGTGATTTTTTTCAAAATTCATGCAAATTCTTCATATGTACCTACAATTTGTTTTAATAGGTAAGGACATATTTCATGGACCATTTAAGGAAGCACATTATCAATATTTCAACTAGGTTTGGGTAAACTCCATTTTTCACAATAATCATTATCAAGTTGATTTCATTTTCAACATATAAAGAAAATGATATACTTATCTCTTAAATATTTCTACGTAGATTTTGAAGATTGAGATCACTTTTTGAAATTTACAAGTCACTATCATAACATAACATTTCCATCATTCAACTAGAAGGCCTTTTAGATCATTAATGCATTGATACCAATTGAAAGACATAATGAAGAAGAAGAATATCAATAATAAGTAGGAAGGCACCAAGCCAAATTAATTTTTCAATGTATTATTTACATAATAGTACAATATATAATACAAACCTCTGCTAACCACCTATAACATTGCATATAACTAGATATATGTGTCTTAGGATAATGAATATATCCCAGGCCTAGTTTTAACGATTAAGAGAAATATTGCTAATATATTAGGATAGTAGTCCACATAAATAGATATATGCGTATTACTTATTAAGAACAATATTTCTAACAAAGATAGGGGTATTAAGTGTGAGGGGGACCATCTTTGATCTCAAAATAAATTAAGAAGGTAACTTTGCTTGGGGATTATGAACATCAATAAACAATCAAGAAGAGACCTATGCTCTTCTTCAAAGTGTAAAGATGGTAAATGCATAAAAAATAAAGACCATGCTTGTCTTTGGAAAATCCATGATTATTATTCAAAACCTGAATAACAATTATCTCCCAAAATACAACACTCTTGCAAACATCATCACAAGCATAATGAGGGAAATGAAAATGTTTGGTGAGGTTCAATTCTTCCACATTCTAATAGCCTTGAACCCAGAAGCCGATCAATTAACCAATCGAGCCTCTAAGCTTGGAGAAGGTTATATGTTCAGAAATTAAGATTATGTATTTAACCCTTTCCTTAACGTCTTTTTACCACTCATATGTTTGTAGGATGGAAAAAACATGTAGCATTATCATTTAGTCTCACATTGGGCAAAGGGACATAACATTAAACCTTTCCCAAACTTAACACATACCTTTTCTCTACTATCGCGTGTTGAAACCATGGATCATCATTAGGATGGTCAATATCAGATTTATGGTGTAGGATAATGAGCTCGACCACTAGGAAAGATGGTAAGTTGGAATCAAATTTCTCTACTATGTTTGTCATTGGTTTGTTTGTGCATGGAGAATATTAGTGGCATTGGGTATAACCTTTTTGTGAATTATGTTTGACCTAGGTGTTATGAAGCTATCTTGGACAACCACCCAAATGAAAATTTTGTTCTAGGGAATTTGGTTTTAGTTTGGCATGATGAGCCAGTGAAAATGGGTATTGGTATTTATAGTTCAGGAGGTTGTGCTTAGCCACTATAGGTAAGTTGGTCCTGGAATTCTTTGTTTTGTTTATCATTGGGTTGGTTGTACATGGAGGCTCATAGTGGTAATGACCATAGGTATTTTGTGAATATTGCTAGACTTGGGTGTTTGGAGGTTCTCTTGTATATCCACCCACATGCAATTTTTCTACAGGAAAATTGTGTTTAAAATTGTATGTTGGAACAATGAAAGTGCTAATTCCAACAAGAGGAAGTGGGGAAGTGTGTGCATTACGTGGAAATGTTTAATGTCTAGTTGATTTTTGATTGAATTGGGGATTTGAAAATTATAATTTCGAGAAAGGTTTGTGCATGTGGTGGTTAACCATGGATGATCATTCCTCAATTGTTAGAGAGATATTTGGGAAATTATAAGGTTCCTAATCTGGAAAGAGGATCTAATAAGTGGCAACTGAACCTCAATTTATCTATTAATAGAAAGGCTTTATGAATTTAACAAAAGAGGCAAATAAAATACTTGCAAGAAAATGCACCTAAATCAAAACTATGGTAATATCTGTCAAAAAGAAGTCAAAATCCTCAGTGGCTAACATGAATACCTCAGTCGGCTCTTTTCCCATCAAATTCAAGGAAGAAGAAATTGTTCACCACTGTCAAGAGTTCAAGGAGATTGTTAGATGGGATTATTTTCCCTCAAATCAAGTCCAAAATGATGCTATGAGCAATTGTGCCTACACCTAATCTAGTATTAGTTTATATTTTGTAAGTTTGTTTTGTTGCTAAGCTAAGTGTTTTAGGAGAAGATATGTAAGAATAAATGGAACATCATATAATCTTCATAGAGTTTCCATTTCAGAGCATAAAATATTGAATATGATGCTCTCATTTTGTACTCCATCGTCGTTCAACCTATCTACAACTTTTTATAATATTAAATTAAAATAGATTTTGTTCAAAAAATATTGCTAACAAAGATGAGGCCTACTTGATTTTTATAGGCCTCTACTAGCTCCTAAGCAACTAAAATGTTTTGTAGTTGAGAAGCAAGGAAATTTTTCGCAACAACATAATTGATTACTCTTGGAAGATATTTTTCAACTTGGAGAAACAAGAGTTTTAACTTAGATCACTAGAGGGAGCTTGCGTTGTTTTTGAATTTCACTTCCATACTTTTTTTATTCAAGTTTTCACCTTCAACCATAAAAACTTTCCTCCATTCAAAAGAAAAAAAATTCCTATATTGAGGATATAACTAGTTTAATCATATTCTAATAATCAAATGGAGGATAGATCAATCAGAGAAATACTAGAATAGATTATTCTAAACTCCGAATCTATGATGCACTGAGAGGGATCAAATCCCTAAAGGTGAAAACCTTTTTTAGAGTGCAAAACTTGAGGATAGGTTTGCACCTCGAGGGATTCTATCCTTCTTGAAGCATGGTAGATCTAAAGTTTAGATGGATCTATTCTGCTTCCAATTGAGGACCAATGTATCATAAATTTAGATGATCATGATTATGTATATGTATGTTTTTTAGATGAATGTGGTCCTTTGAAATTTACTAAGTATCAATAAAAAAACAAAACAAGACATTAGGAAATTAAAATGATTAGATTTTGAATAAAAGAAACGTAACAATGTTAAGTGATGAAAACGTAAATAATAAAAGAGTGTTATTGCGAAGATATTGAATAAGATATATATTTGATGAAGATGTTGAATAGCCTATACATTGCATATCAATTGATCTTAATCTATCTTCTTCATCTTTTCTCTTAGAAACACCTGCACATTTTCTCATTTTGTCATATCAATAATATGAAAATGGAGGTTTAAATCGATAACCATCCAAATCTTTAACTTGATATGTTGCACTAAAAGTGAGACCTTGTCTCTCCGTCTTTCCAATATTAACAATTGTTTTTTTTAATGTCAATCTCTAGGAATTATGGATTCATAATCCCTTTATGGTCCATATGCCAGGCATTGTTTGTAATGAATTCCTAATGAATGATTGGTGAGTCTATATTGGTCCTTGAATTTATGTCATTGTTTAATAGTTGTAATTCAAATTTGAATCACTTTAGTGTTAAATCATTTTCTATGTGGATGCAAGGAAGTGGCATTAGGGTTAGATCATTGCATTTTATGCACAAAACCAATGCAAAATTGATCTGTAATCATTGAAATTAATGCACAAAACAATTAATAATGGTATATAGTCATTGAAAGTAATGATAAAACCAATGTAATAATGATGCGACTTACTTACCAAAATTAGTGCATAAAACCAATGTGATAATGATGGGGATTACTCACAAAATTAATGCATGAATCTAATGCAATAATGAAGAAGGTTAGTGAAATCAATGTAACAATGATCCATAGTAAGTGAAACTAATTGCAATATGACCAAAATATAAAGCTAATACTTTGAGATCTAGTAATTTGAAATGCCTTTGACATGGTTGATATGTTAGTTGTCCTTCATAGCGAAGTCCAAAATAATGATTGGCGAGGCTTGATTGATCCTTGATTTTATGCTCTTGTTCAACCATCATTAATTCAAAGTTATTAATTATTTTTAGTTCTAAATCACTTTCCTTGTGGATGCGAGATAACAACATTAGGGTTAGATCACTAAAATTAATGCACGCAACCAATGTAATAATGATCTATAGTCATTTCCGAGGAAAAAAAATGATCTATAGTCATTGAAATTCATGCATGAAGGAAATATAATAATGATATTAGTCACTAAAATTCCCACACAAATCCAATGTAATAATGAAGTTCAATTTGTCACATTACCTCATTTATACCTCATCGTTGTCTTTATTGATGTGCTCATAATCTATCTCGATTTTGAGTTCTATGATGTTCCTTGTCCTCCTCAATCATACTTTATAATTGCGATCTTTTTCTTTCATGGTCACTTCTTCATTGTTCTTCCCTTTTATCCTCATTTATTTGTTGTCAGTGCAATCTTGTTCACTTTTCTATATCATCAAGTTTTCTTCCCTTTCAATTTCAATGAATTGATGCATTTGATTCACAACCCATATTCTAGCTCATTGATGTTGATGGCATCTTGCATCTTCAATATAATCATTACTCATTTCCCATTAACAAGAATCATTACAACTCTCAACTTTTAGTAATTTACAACTTATATTCATGTATCAAACAACGAAAACAAAGTTTATAATGAATGATGATATCAAAGTTTGTTGAAATCAATATACAAGCATCATGAATGAAAATTTTGCATTCATTTAAATTTATTGAATTAAGAATATAGTGATTGAATATATTAAATTCTTAAAATATATAAATTTTACTTCACTTCATATATATTACATTTTTAAATTTAATTTATATAAAAAACTGAAATAAAAAATGTACACAATGTTAAATTGCATTTTCTTTTTTAAATTGTAAAGCTAAAAATACGAGTAACTATATTTGGAAAATGTCAAACCATTTGTATTTAAGAGAGATACCATCATTTGTTTTTTATTTTTTGTGAAATCGTCAACCACTCTGATTTAAAATTTGGATATCACTCCTCACATCACATCACGGTGTTAACACAGAAGTCATGAGGCTTCACATCACGGTGTTAAAAATCACTGGACTTTGACATTTGTGTGATTCCTCCTCTTGCATGTTTTATTATATTAACTTCATGGATTTGGTCACTAGGTGTTTCCATCAGTTCTTAAATGTACGTTACTTGATTTGGGTTAAGAAACACACATATCTGAAGATTAAAACATTAATGAATTTTTAATTTTTTTTTCAAAAATTGTTGTTGTTAAATATGATTTAATGCATAGAAATTAGCTACATAAAAGAAAAACATTTCATATTTGGATACATAATAAACACCAATCACTTAAAAAATATAAGGTGCACAATTTTATTTAAAATTAATATTTTTCAAAAAAAAAAATTTGAATTTGAAAAAAAATTAAAAAGAAAAAAAAATGTATTTAAAACAGTTAAATGCCCAAATGTAATAAAAAAATTTGAAATTAAAAAAATTAAAAATATTTTTTTTTTAGAAAACTACCAAAATTTTAAAAATAAAATAACAAAAGCTAAAAAATTCGACCTACCCACCCCCTTACCCTTCCCCCTCCCTTACCTTCCCTTGTGAGATTCCCCTCTCCCCTTCCTTGCACCCCATCGAAGACTCGAGTCTCCACCCACTGACGCCAATATTCCTTCCCCTTCCCTCTCCCCTCAATTGTGCCCCAATTGAGATTCTATTCCAAAATCGAGTCTTCGTCCATCAAGTGTCAAGGGTAGAGGGGGGGCATCAACAGGGATGAGGGGGAGAGGGGGAACGACAAGGGGGAGGGAAGGGAGAGGGAAGGGGAGGCAGGTGGGCAAGGTTTTTTTTCCTTTAAATTTTGTAATTTTGTGTTTTTTAATTTTTTAATTTTTGTTTTTGTGTGTTAAAAAATTAATTTAATTTCAAATTTATTTTAAAATCATTCGTCATTTTAATTTTTTTAAATGTATTTTTTCTTAATTATTTTTTCAAATTCACCTATTTTATTTAAGAAAATTATATTTCTTAATTAAAATGGAGCTCTCCTTTTTTAAGTTGTTTTTGTTTGCTCGAATCTCCCTAACTTGTAGGATTGGCCTGTGGTCTGTGAAATCACGACTCAGGGACATCTAAGTTGTTAAAATCACCAAGGGATTGCACCCGGCCTAGATTGCACTAGCCTTAAACTTGGCTATATTTTGGGGTGTTGTCTCCCAACTAAGTCACCCTAAGGGGAATTGAACTCAAGTCGCCTTATAGACAAAACCCACACCTTAACTGAGTGAGTTAACTAGAATTGACCTTTTCTTTCTTTTATTTAAAAGAAGAAAAAACAAATATTTTTCTTACATCGTGCATAGCTTCAAATTGAACTCAATTGTAACTCGATGGAAGAAAAGGGTGCCATCGATAGCACCAATTTTTTATTCATGGGTTTATTTTGGGTTTTGATTGCACCGACACCCATCGAAGTTTCCAAAAACTTGTAATTTTAGCCTTGAAAAAAAAGGATGCTATCGATGGCACCACTTTTCAAATCGGTTGTTGAGTAGGGTTATGATTGCACCGACATTAATAGGGGTTTCAAAAAGTCATAATTTTAGCCCTGAAAAAAAAAGAGGGTACTATCGATAGCACTACTTTTCAATTTGGGGTAAAAATAACCACTAAATACAACCTAAAAACGAGAACTCTCTAGATTTCTCATGAAATTGTATAACATGTTAGGATGGTTTGTAATAAAATTACCAAATACACATGGTTTGTAATAAAACTAGCACATTCACATCAATAGTGTTAAATTTTTAGTGTAATTTTCCAACCCCAATTTCAAGTCACTTTCTCAATGTTTAATGCCCAACCCAATAAACATTTATGTTGTAGATGAATTGACTTCTTATAAACAAAGTGTACATGAAACACTGGAAAATTTCACTAATCTAGGAAACATAAATTTACTGATAGTCACACACGGGAACAAATTTCACATCTCATATTTTTGGCAAATTGCCTAGGAAAAAACCCACAAGGGGAAACCATGTTTGAGAGAAAGTAGTTTTATTTCTTTAGTAAAATAATACAAAAACAGAATACAACTTATCTCAACCAATCAGACAAATTCTAGCCTCGATTTTTGTGCCAAAACGTCTTGAAATCTATGCCAAATTTTCTTGAAAATTGTGTTGAAGTATTGTACAAACCGACTGAAAATTTCAATCAATTATTCCTTGAATTGCATGTTTTATGTACAGTTTGAATGCCTCGATTTGCGTTCCTACTATCTCATCAATAAATGCACCTTGATTTATGTGCCTACTTTGCCTCGAAAATTGTGCAAACAACAGTAAAATTGTATGAACTGTATGGGAGTGTACAGACTATACGTATTTCAAATAATTTTTTTCCTCGAAAATTATGTCGTTTCCTGGAAATGTGTGTCGTTTTTCTTCTAGAAAAACATGCCTAGACCTGATGTACAGATTCTTGGGATTCGTGCATGTGCTCCTTCTCTCTCCTACATTCTCCTTCTCCTTCTCAAGCAGGTGACTTTTCTCTCTACTCTCCCAAATTTGGTCTCCAACTCTCTCGGTGAGAAAATGAGGAATAGGGTGCCTTTTTTATTATTATTTCCCTTGTCTTTTCATTTCACCTTCCTAGGGTAGCTAAAAGGTCACTAGATCAAGGGACCACATTTGGTCTAGTGTTTTCTCATCAATGGATGAGAAAAATCACTTTTCTCTCCAGTAAATATTTTCCCTCTCACCTCCACTTAAATTTATTTAAAAAGTCACTTTATTCTTTAAAGTGCATTAATTACTCATCTCAAGTAATTAATACAAGGGTCATGTAACTTGTCCCCTTTTTGGTGACTAAGGCACAAAGTCACTAGGGGAACACTTCCCTATGTACAAAAATTCAACAAATAGTGGATGAAGAACACCTATAACTAGTGATTTCCCCAGAAAGTGCAAAGGAATGCCGAAAGGAAAAGAAAAAAAAATGTAAGTAGATGCGATGAAGTGAAAATAGAGAGTAGAAACAAATGTCATGGAGAGATTACTATGTGGTTTCCATTAAGTGGTCTAAGGGTGGTTTAATTAAAGTTTGTTATAAGTGAATGATGTTAACTCAATTACAATTTCTTCGTTTGATTCTAAGTTTTATTTTCAATCGAACTTAGAGGGTCAATGATTCCTTGTTAATTGGTAAATGTGTAGTTGTGATATCTTCATCTATATGTCACTTCTCTAAAATATATAACACAATGTTACCTTAGTCTAGGCCTTAATGTAAATGTAGATATACTTTGACTTTTGTTGAATGCATGCATTGTAGAGTTGTGAAACCATATAGAGTGATCAAATTACTATTGAAAACCGTTATCCCAAAGGCTTGGAAAGGAGGTCCACACCATTTTAAAGCAAAGGGATTGTTATGCGACCCAAAATTGAATATATAGAGGACAAGTCAATGGTATTAAAGAACATAGGGAAATAGACATATATAATGTAGAGAGTTATGGGTTATTTAATAAATTGGCAATCACTAAAAATTTGTTAAATCAATGAGAAACCTAGTGGGAACCACTCTAATGGTTGTTTTAGGCATATAAACCATTTTTTAGGAGAGCATCTGCCTTGTGGTGTTGATCTGCCACATTTTAGAGACCCTTGATAAATACATCCAATCACTAAACAATAACCTTTTTTCCGCTTGGTATTATCAAATCATTTAAATCACTTGCAACAATACATAGTTGATTGCGCCGAGAGGCGCTCTACAACCCATTATGGGGGAGATCTTGTAACGTTTGTGGATGTAACTTTTTTCCATATTATGTCGGCCAATAATAATATATGAGGGAGATGTTGTAATGTTTATCTATATAATAAATAAAACACATAATATGAGGGAGATCTTGTAAGGTTTGTCGAGTAACTTAACTTTTGTTACTAACAAAATAATAATAAATAAAATTTGTTACTAACAAAATAATAAAAAATAAAATTTTAATTATCCGCCAAAATAAATGTCTTCCACAAAAACAACCTATTGTGGGGGAGATGTTGTAATGTTCCTAAACAATCCATGGTTTTATTGTACATGGATTAGGAGGGCCTTGCAAATGGTTTTAAAACCATGTACAAGGCCTCCTAAACAACCCATGGCATGGTTTTAGGAGGGCCTTGCACATGGTTTTAAAAACATGTATGGGGGAGATAGTTGTAATGTTAGTTCCTAACAAAATAAAAAATAACAAAAAATATTATATGTTGGCCATAAATAATACTGAATATTAATAATAAAAATATTATATTTGATCCTTCTTGGCGCTTGATAGAGCCTAGGATTTGGATCTATGCCATTGAATGAATTCTAATAATGTTTTTAATCATTTTTCCATGACTTTAATATGTAGGGGTCAACATATGCATATTGTTTCTACAACTTGACTCAAGATTGAAGAAATTGTGTGCACTTTAATGAGCTATCAAGATGGATTTTTGAGCTCTATTCCATCCAAAAATATCCACTGAAATATGTGTGTGTGTGTGTGTGTGTGGGCCTAGCGAAAATATGAGCAAAAACCTATAAAAGACTCTACATATCCAAGGTGTTTATACTTTTACCCAAATTTGAGTTGCAAATGAAGGGAAGTGTTAAAAGAAATTATGATACGAAATTGAACAAGATGAAAAGAAGTTAGATGTATTATTAGTATCCACAAGGACAAAGGTAATGGATCCTCTGCTCAATAATATGTTTTCATAGAATTGTAAAGAATAATATGCGGAGAATGCACTAACATAGCAAGAATGAGCATACACTATATAAAATGGAAAAGGAAGTGTAAACAACTCTTAGCATGCATCAACCATAAACATCAACAATGAAAAGTGCGGGAAAATCAAAGTTGAGGTAGGTCAATGGACTTGTGATTAATATACAAATGATATTTTAGCCCTAAAATGCCCACACAAGTGAAATTGACCACAAATTCTGACGACCTAATTGTCCAATTTTCAACATATTGATGTCGTTAATTCTACAATTTGCTTTCTTTTAAAACATCGATGGAATTTCACATCAATTCCAACATTGACACTCATCGGATTTCTGACACCCTGTTGTTGCATGGCACACCAGATCCATCGGTTATGCGACGACCTCTCCTGCATCTCTGTCACAAATCCGACATCCAATGGCACTCCAAATCCAGCGGTTTTGCGACGACCTCTCCTTCATCATTGTCGAATATGCAATGACTCACTCCACTACAGAATCCAATGTATCTGCTTACTACCTATCAGATCACCAATGAACTAGAGGCGTCGATACTTTAGCATAGTCATCAGATTTGATGGATATCCGATGACCTTTTTCACCATTTAAAGGTCATAAATCCAACGACTCTTCCTTCTGGCCAGTCAGATAACCGATGAGTAATGCATCAATTGTGTGGCATAGTCGTCGGATTGGATGGATATTCGACGACAAATGCCACTCCGAAAATGTCAAAAAAATGACGACCCCATTTAAATTTATAAAAAAAATGGCACATTTTCTCCCTAGGACTATAAAAGGACTAATTCCTCTCAACTCCAGTGCCCTTAAGCAATAAAAATGTCTTCAGATTGAGTGAAAATTACTAATTAATTGAAAAATGTAGAAGGACTATTTCCTCTGAACACCAATTCACTTAAGCAATGAAAATGCCTCTAGATTGAGTGAAAAGTAAGTAGGAAATCAAAAAACATGGTATTAAAAAATCTTTGTCAATATTCCATTTTGGGATCTACCTAATACCAGAAGAAATACTACTAGTGTTTAGAGATCTCGATTGTACTAAGGGTATTCCAAGTAGAGGCACAACTTCTTTCTTAGGTCCATGTTTTAATGGGAAAAAGAAATGCAAGCAATGAAACAATATGCAGACACGAAAGTATGGTGACTATGTTTTGCTATAGTGATAGGGTCGATGGATCAACCAATTCCAACTTTATATATTTTTTAACATGGTATCAAAGTGTGAAAGGAATTCAGGAGCCATATAGAAAGAACTCTCTTCCCTTATGCAGTATGAGAAGCCGAAGGAATTCAAAGTATGAGCAGATCCCTCAATACATTAAACTACAAAATCTTGGAAACTTTGATTTTAGAAGTAAACATGAATTTTAGAAGTTGAATGTATTTGTTTATATGAACATCTATCTAGAAAATCCATAATCAACCTAGTAGATCCTAGCATCCTTTTATCATTTTTTTGAGAGAAATACCTCCAATTTCATAGCGAACAAAAACATACAAGCCATTTCAGGATCCTTACAGTCCATAAGTAAGTAAAAGAGTAGTCATGCCTATTTTCCATTTGACTATTTTTTNCCCTCCAATTTCATAGCGAACAAAAACATACAAGCCATTTCAGGATCCTTACAGTCCATAAGTAAGTAAAAGAGTAGTCATGCCTATTTTCCATTTGACTATTTTTTTTTCCAAAAACTATCACCCAAATTTTGTATGATAATATTAATTTTCTTAAAAAATCACCAAAAAGTGCAAGTAATTTCTTGAGTGTATAACTAAAAAGTGTAGGTATTCACAAGTGTAAATGATTTGTCGATTCCATAAATTGCAAATGCGGGTATTCATAAGTGAGAGTAATTTCCCAATTGCATAACTAGACACCATGCAAATTACAACAAACAAACAATTTATTTCCTTATCTGAAATGGAAAACCTTTTTAACCAGCACTCCCAAAGAATAATAGGGTATTTGACTAAATTAAAAAAAAGCATTCTTGCAAATCAACACTATCAAGATCTGAGTGTCATTTCAAATGAGTGTAGATTAGATGGTTGGGAGGAATGTTGTTATCCTCCCTTTCTGAATTCAAGTCTCACTTTGTGACACTTTCTCCTTGGGATCTGACTTTGACTATGTATTAGTTGAATGGAAATACTCTTGGTCATACCTTGATTCTCTGGAATATCGGATGTTGGCATTCTTCAACGAAATTAAAACATCATCAGTTTCACATTCCTTAGCTAGACATTAGGCATATCCATTGTTGTTTGTTAGAGTGTTGCAATCACACCTTACATGTGTACAAGTCATTTTAGATGTTTGGATATAGTGTATAAATACATTGCAAGATCTATTGTCATGATGAAGGCTAAGTAGATTACATGTTGCAGTTTCATTTTAAAACATAATAATAATGTAATTTTGATTTTCTAATCAGAGAGAGAACATGGGTACATGGTTTGACTATCTCAATATAGGTCCACTTCAAAAAGAAGACTACAAACCAATATGATACAATTACACATAAGAGAAATTGAAAGAAACCATTCTTAGATATGTTTGAATTAACATCCTTTGATTATAAATATTTGATAGAGATCACATTTTTTCTTATGCATACTTTCTAGTGGAAAACCCTGAAATCATTTTTATTGAAGCCATTTTTCTCATCGCCCCTTTTATTATACCAATTCATTCCAAGTGTTGATTAGCAGGAGATATTGCATTTCCAACAAACTCTTTAGCCTGGTAGGTCAAAGTTGATCAGTGCAATTTGGTGCAAATAAAGACTCAATTTATAAAAGTGAAATACATTTGAGGTGCCCAACTCTAGGAACACTTCCCAGCGCCACTCAAACATGTTAGATTAAGCAAATATCTTTTGTTCTAAAATATCTATTATTCTCTAAAAATTTTGGACTCGGTAAAGTAAAAAAAGAGGAGTGCTATGAAAAATTAGAAATATGGTTTCTTACAAGAATATCACCAAAACCCACTCCTTACAGAATTTCTTAGTCTAACAACTACACTAAAAGGCTAACAAATTGTTGATTCCACTCTTCATAGATTTTGAGTTCATTTTGGGAAACTAAAGGTCTTACTTCTTGCAATTCATTCTTGAAATCTTGCGAGCAAAGAACACATTTATAACAAACTAGAATATTATGAGCTCTAACTTATCAATCCCATTGCTAGGAGGGATAAACTTAATTCAAGAAAGATAAACTATTTGGGGCATACAAATTCATTTCCAACTGTTCTAACCTGGAACATAACTAACCTTGTGTCCTCTTTTTTTAAGTTAGAAATGTCAATACATTTTCTTAAGGATTCTCTAAGTGGTCCCATATTTAAGGCATCCTTGATAATATTTTTCATATCTAATCCAGAATACCCTGAAATGACAAAATTTCCCAGCTCAATTGGAACAAGATAGATTAATGTTTAGTTCAATACAAATCAAGCATAATCAACAACAAGATAGTAGAAATATAAAAAAAAACATTAATATCCATGAAGTCAAGGAATCAAATCACCTTTAGTAATCTTGCAGATGCAGATTATGTCTTGTTTTGAGAGAGTAACCAAGCCCTCCTTATCCAACAAATCATTTACTATCCATGATCTTGCTTCTATAGTAATATTGAGCTCAAGTTTAGCTCCTTAAATGGACAGTTGATTGCAAACAAGTTTGCAATCCATCTAAATTGTGGAGGCAACCCAACAAAGTAAATTCCACAATAAGTTGTACATGTAGAAGGTAGTGACATGTATAGGAACACTGATAGACATCTACTAGCATCTACATTAAGTTAATAAGGCTTGTTTGTTCCATTACTTATATAATGCATTGCATTTGTAAATAGTTGCAAATATTACTAATCAAAAAGTATAGAATATAAAAAATTAAATCGTAGAAAATTATTGGAAAAATATTTTAATCCAACAAAGTAAACTTGCATTGGGAGTAGTGAGCATCAACTTTGTGACTTTGAGGATTATAAAACAAATGACCTTGGAATAAGGGAAAATATTAGTTGAGATAAAGAAGGGAACAAAGCTACAAAATGTATTTATGGTATTTAAAGCAAAAATGGTCCATTTAGTGGATTTTAATAGTTAAAGACCATAATGGGGTCAGATTGAAGACCACGATCGCATGAAAAACATGTCTTAGGTTCTCTTTCAAAACTGTTTTAGTTCTGGGCATTGATTTTGATTGTGATTTTTCCATGCAGTTCATTAGTAAGCATGTCTCCTTGTCATGGTCGTTGCACAACATGAGTTTTTGCAAGCTCTAAAAGACATGGCTAAATGGTAAATCACTAAGCATGGATTGAATTGAAATTTACTTGGCCATGTGGTTTTTATTGAAGATATATTCTTTCGATGTGTCAAGAGGAATTTTAAACAAGGCACACTTATAGGTAGAATGTGAATGCATGTTGAATCATGCTAATTCATTAAGAGATGAAAAAGGACACATTGGGAAAGCAATTGGAGGCCCGTTACATTGCTCAATATTCAAGTATTAGTTAATTCTCTGGATAATCAAATTGAGAATACATTATCCATAACCCTTAAACCTAAACAAGAAATCTTTATTAAATGGTAATTTATACTAGATAAACCTTATTATAGCCTTGAAATTCTTAAATGGGAAAGGAAAACTAGTCATGTTCACCTAGATGGTATTTGCAACTTTTTTTACTAACCAATACAAGAAATATTCATGAATGTATCAACTAGGGGTTGTGATAATGGCCATCTCTCATAAAATATATGCTTCAACATTAAATCGAGGAATCATGTCCTTTCACAACCCACGAGAGTGTGTCCTGTCAACAAGCAATGTGGTGAAAATGCTTGTATTAACACAAACACTTTGGATCAAAACACTTATGAGTAGGTGCAGATGAGGCCAGGTGTGAGTCCTGAGTGAATTTGATGGTATGGATATACTCCTAATAGCTCAACAACTTAGATGAAGGAATTCCTTAAGAAGTATCAAATATAAAAGGATGTCATATAGATCATTGAATGTTATTGGATTAGTTGCATTTAGAAATATTCTAAATATTGCTTTATGCACAGCCAAATCCAAGGCACCTTTCTTCATTGGAGATAATATTTAAATGTGTATTTCATCGATGATTCAGTCCTTCTCATGACCACATTGAAGGAAAAATGTGTGTTTGGATCTTTATGCCAAAGCTGTGATGGAAAGAGTGAGAGAGAATATAGAATCTCTCATCATAAAGTGCTTGAATGAGAAGGTAGGTAACAAATTGTTCTTGAAGCACTTGAATGAGAAGGAATTAGATATTTTTGGTCCTTTCATTCGTAAATGTTGGAATAACCAGAATCATAATTTGAAAAAACAAATTATGGACTACATGATCAGCCTATTTGGTCAGCCTCTTTGAAAAAGAGTAGTCATTCCCTAAGTAAGTATGTATGTCGGTATTATGAATTAGCTATAATTTCCAATTTAGAACAATAAACTATAATATATGATCATTAAAACTTAAACACTATGATAATTATTAATGGTTGTGTTCATTCAATGAATTATTCAAGGTTCAATTGACAATACATATAAGATTCATCATTCAATACAAATACTCATTCTTCTGGAAATATAGAACTAAGGAAGTTCAGAATGTCAAAACCACTGCTCCAAACTAGACCTAAATTGTACCAAGAAAACATTATTTGCTTGCTCCTTGATTTTGGGAAGCCTTCTTCTTGGCCAATGCCTTAAGTATCTAGTAGTGATTCAACGCAATTGTGTGTTCTGTCATCAGGAAGAGACTCTAATACATTTCTACCCTTTTTCTAAGTTGGCGTGGGAGTGGGCCTCAAACTTGTGTTATCAACTTCTCCCTGCACTCATTACCTGGAAATATACCCTTATTGGTGACAATATCTCATGTGATGTGAAATTTCACACAACATGGCAGCTTGCTAGTATAGAAATTTATGTTTTATTTGGCACAAGACAAAATGATTATGGAAAAAGACAATTTTTGGAGTTAAATGGGGCATGACGTCCTCCTTCCAAGCTCAAATCATCATCAAGTTGAAGCATTTCATATTATTTTATCATTATTTTATGTTTTATGAGGTTTAGTCCTTGAATTGTGGGTTACAAACCCTAAAAAATCATTAAAAATCATTTCGAAGACAAATTAAGTAGGTCGACTTAAAGGAGGGTTAAGTTAGCCATTTCAAGTATAAATAAGGAAACCCCTCCTCATTTGTAATCAAGATCATGGGATCAAATAAAATACTTTTTCTCTTTCTTCTTGTGTAATGGGTTAATAAAGTGGTGTGCACCTCCTTTCTTGGCAAGTTCTATGTTTTTTCAAGGGTAAAGTTGATGCATGAGGTCCCTTTACTATCTTTCAAAGATTGTCTAAGGTGAAAATATTCTTAGGACGTTGATCTCTTCTTTTTTCTTTATCAATTGTGGCAATATATCTGAGTCTTTTTCCTTACACTTCCAGAGGCATCCAAGTTAAGAGTAACCTAGGGTTTTATGCATAATAGTATAGTCTTGTAAGCGAAGCATCCCTCTTGAAGGGTTTCTCTTGTGTTGGGCCTTGGCATATTTCTTTTCCCTAACTAGTTCAAAGCTAACAAAACCTATGGTTTCTTATTTTTTCCCTAGTTCATACAAATATTGAATTTCCAATTCTTAGGAGAAATGTTAATATCGATTTCTCGGTGCTCGGAAGGAACAAGACCTAGAATTTGTTTGTATATTGTTCCTTTTCAGGTCTTGTTTAACAAGAGGTTACAAAAGCTTTGGGAATTAAGGTGAGATGGGAAAATGGGAATTTAGAAGAAAGTATACTAGAATAGATTGAAAACAAAGTTGTGAATGTCCATAGGGCCCTGCCTTGTTTGTTTATATATGGTGTATACATGTCTAGGAATCTTATGATATTTCAAGATCTGTATATGACAGCTTTGCAAGTAGCACGCAAGATCAAAATCACTTATGAAGGAAATAAGAATCCACTAAGGACAAAAAAAAACCAAAGATTCTACAAATTCTAAGCATAGACAAAGAGAATCCCTAATAATTTTTTAATGGGGCGTGTTTTTATTGATACCTCACATTATTTTTGTCTCCAACATGTTGCTAGGAATGGGACTGACAAGAAGGTATATAAATATACACTCTATGGATACTTCTGAAGACAACACATGACAAAGGATTAATCATTTACAAGTTTTAGGTGAATCGAATCTTGTGATAGAGTGGGTCAACCATAGTCATCATATTAGAAATTCTGACCTAAAACCTATTATGAATAAGATTGTAGAGGTAAAATCACATTTTCATGATATTTCCTTTACATGTGAATATAGAGAGAGTCAACACCAAAGTTGACAACATTTAAAACCCTTATTACAAAGGAAGAGGTTTTTACGTTAGATGAAGTAGAGTTTGGGGTTAAAAGGCTCGTCAAAGGGAAAGCTAAGGATTCCTTAATATATGGAAGTGCGCATGCCCTAACCCCCACTAGATTCCAACTTATGACCACCTAGGAGGAAACACATGCTCTTCACATTAGGCCACTCACGAAGCTTCAAATTTGTTGTCAATGTTTTCTATGTGATTGGGTCTAATAAAAAAAGGCCAAGGAAAATGATATAATAAGAAGTTCATCTCTTGTTCACCGTCTTATTTCATACTTTGTGTTATTGCTGAGACCTCCATCGTGTGGTATTGCTGAGACCTCCATCATGTTTCCTCCCAGCTTTGTGCAAACATATATGTTGCTGTGTGAAAGAGTTTCTTCTTCCTGAACTATTGTGACAGAAGCTGCAAAATTTTGAATGTGTGTAAATATTCAGTAGTGTAAAATGCATAGAATGAGCTACTGCGTGCTTGACCACGCCTTGTGGATTGATCTCATTCCAACGAACTCCTCCACTTTGTGATTTATGACTACCAAATATGGAAGCTACGACCTACACGTTGTCAAGCATGGTAACCCTAATTTTCTGTGTGAACTGTTCATGCTGATATAACTGCGACCATTCTATGAAGATGGTGTAAGCCCGTGGAGTATCATGCCTATGACCTGCTCCTGTGGAGTATCATGAAGTTGGAGATTGCTGCGAACTGAAGCTGCTTATATCCTCTCAAACGCCCGAAGGTGGATGTTGGATATATGAGACCATCAAGGACTGCGTGAAGCTTGAAGACACTGTGAAGATTCAAGAGCGTGGAGGTAAAATATTGCTGATAAAATATTTTGTGACCATTGGGTTGCACAAACCCTAACTTCTGTCCAAACTTATATGCATAGAGTTTGTCTACAAATATTTACCTAATATGGATATTGTATGAGCCCGAGAGTATTAAGTGTTGAGCATATGTCTTATGTATGAACCTACGAAGGATGAGTGTGAGCCATGACCTTTATAATGAGTTGTGAATGATGTGATTTGCAGAGTGTAAAAGTGTTGAGAACCCACTCTACTACAATACATTGTATTAATACTGCGTCTTTTCATAAGGTGTTTTGAGTTGTTCATGTAATAGCACTCTAAAAGCAAATGATATAGAGTTGCAAAATTAAATATAAAGCAGCTGCAAGATTGTTTTGATAGGGCTGTAGAATTATTTGTATAGGATGCAGAATCATATTGTAAACTGTAAAGGAGTAGGAATCTAAACCTGCATCCCATATATTTTTCTAAGCATTCTGTAAGTTACAATTTCCAGATTAGAGATGAAATCTTTGGCATCTATTATTGGTGCTGCCCTTGCTGGCAAAGACCAATCCAAATACCAATCCAATGACCATCCAAAAGGAGAAAGCAGCAAGAGAGGCAGAGGAAGAAGAAACTTCAACAAAAGATCAGATTTGCAGTGCAAGCGTTGTGGAAACACTGGGCACACATTAGATCAGTGTTGGGCTTCATGGGACTCCATCAAAGACAAGCATAACCAGAAGAAAGATGATAATAAAAATCAAGATGCTAGTAAATCTTCTGATTCTGCTCATTGTATTGTTGCACATTGTAATCTTGGAATTAATGAAATGACTTCACTTTCATCTTACAAAGATTGTTGGTTGCTTGATACTGGTGCAACATCACACATGACATTTAGAAAAGACTGTTTTGAAGAACTTAATGAAACAATAGATGGCATAGTTTACTTTACAGATAATTCAAGTCTTAAACCAAAGGGAATGGGCACCATTCGACTGAAGATGCCTGGATTCCCTGATTTCTTGTTGAAGAATGTTCTTTATCTTCCAGAGTTGCAGAGAAGCCTGCTGTCCTTAGTGGAGATTCGACAGCGAGGCCATTCCATCCACATGTTTGATCGAATCGTAGAAATAAGAAATTCCTCTGACAACCAAGTCATCATGACTGGATACGAAGATGGGAAGCTGTTGAAGCTAAAGGGTTCATCTGCAAGAGTTCAAAACTATGCCTACCTCTCTCAGCATGGAGAAGGTAATTTGTCATCTAGTTCATTGTGGCATGCAAGATTTGGTCATCTAAATTATAACAATCTTCGTTTGTTGAGAAAGAATGGTGTATTTGGTTTTCCCACCATTCCCAAAGAGAAGAACAAATGTGATGCATGTATATTAGGGAAACATAGTAAGCTGCCATTCCATGAATCTAATTTCAGAGCAAGTAGGAAATTAGAACTAGTGCATTCTGATTTATGTGGCCCAATGCCAACTCCTTCCGCAAATGGGAATAAGTATTTTATGACATTTGTTGATGACTACTCACGAATGTGCTGGATTTACTGTTTAAAGACAAAGTCAGAAGCATTTCAAACATTCAAAGACTTTCATGCATTGATAGAAAAACAAGCACAATAAAAAATTGGTACACTTCGTACTGATAATGGGAAAGAATACACTTCAAATGCTATTGAAAATTATCTTCGCCAACATGGAATTGCACATCAGACTACAGTTCCCTACAATCCTCAACAAAACGGTGTAGCAGAAAGAATGAATAGAACCATAATGAATATGGTTCGCTCAATGATGTTTTTCAAGAATGTAAAACTAATGTTTTGGGGTGATGCAGTAAAATGTGCAGCATATTTGAGAAATAGAAGTCCCTCAAATGCTCTTGATAACAAGACTCCACATGAAATGTGGTTTGGCCATGTCCCTTCAATCAGGCATCTCAGAGTTTTTGGTTCCACTTGTTATTCCTTGATTCCAAAGGAGCAAAGAAACAAACTTGGTGCTCGAAGCAGAAAATGCATTTTCCTGTGGTACAAAGAATACTCCAAGGCATACCGTCTGTATGATGAGGTAAACAAGAAGTTTGTTATTTCCAGAGATGTCATTTTTCTTGAAACTAATAAAAATGACCAGTCCATTGAGAGACAACTTGATCATTTGGAAAAATATCCTCATCCAAAGACATATTCTGAAAATGAATATGAAATTCCAAACCTTGAAGAGGGGATTCCTATTTTGGATCAACCTTTGGAATTTCCATATGAAGCACCAACTCCCCCGCGTGAAGAAGTTCCTGCTACTTCACCTGATCAAGAGATTCAACTGGATGTTGTGATTGAGAGAATTGAAAGACTCTCAATCAATGATGAAGCACCACCAGCTGATCAACCAGGACCATCATGGAAGATTCCTAAATGGGCCACAAAGACACTTGAAAGTGTCCATCCAGATGAAGTTGGAAAGATGGGAACGAGAAGTTCGAAAAGACATGAAGATGGAGGAGGAGCAAATAATTCAGGTAATGACATGGATGTATCATTTGATTGTGAATTTAATTTATCTGCTAACTTTGAACCAACTTCATTTGAAGAAGCTTCTACTCGAGCTGAGTGGAAAGAAGCTATGAAAAATGAGTATGTTGCACTCATGAAGAATGGAACTTGGAAGCTGGTTGACCCTCCAGTTGGAACCAAACCAATTGGCTGCAAGTGGGTGTACAAGAACAAATACAAATCAAATGGCTCACTTGACAATCACAAAGCGAGGCTTGTAGCAAAAGGCTATGCACAGAAAGAAGGAATTGACTATGAAGAAACATTTTCTCCTACAGCAAAATGGGCTACAATCCATACCTTACTCTCTTTAGCTGCTCAGAAAGGGTGGAAAGTTCATCAGATGGATGTGAAGACTGCTTTCTTGAATGGAGACTTGAAAGAGAATGTCTTCATGTCTCATCCAGAAGGCTTTGTTGTGAAAGGAAAAGAACAAAAGGTATGCAAGCTTGTCAAATCCTTGTATGGCCTAAAACAAGCGCCTCGCGCATGGTATGAAAAGTTAACCGAGCATATTTTGAAGTTAAATTTTGAACATTTTAATCTTGATGATGCAACACTATTTATAAAGAAAGTTGGAAGATCTGTTGTGTATCTTGTGCTGTACGTAGATGATCTTTTGATGACAAGGAACAATGAGAGCTATATAGCATCCATAAAGAAAGATTTGAAAAATATCTTTGAAATGACAGATATGGGACA